>NDXB01008070.1:18696-32421 GCA_002631895.1 Agapornis roseicollis
CCTTTTCCTCCCCGCTCCCGGGTGCCTTATCAGCCTTGTTCCCGGGCTAAGTCAAAACACCAGCTACTAAAGGGAAGAAAAACTGACTGCAACTTCTGAACCCAGGACATATAGGCACCCCTGTTTACACTATTTTACTAATGAAGTATCTTCTGCTACTTACAACTGCTTAGACTGTCAGGTGTGTAAATAAGCAAAAGTTCAGAGAGCCATTATTGTTGCAAAACTATTTGCCAATTTGTATGGTAAGAGCATAGGCATTTACATCACCTTAAAACTAAGAGGCAAATGACTGCAGCCCTGGTGCTCTTTCTTGTCTCTTTCACACTAACATTACAGAAGGCAAAATAAACAATAAAGCTGTGGTGTGTCTGATAATCTGTCTTTTGTAAAGCAACTCAGAAATACAGAACTATCCATAATAATGGAAAAACAAGGTGCACTATCTTTACAGTTATCATTATCATGAATATTTTCATAAAGGCAGAGAAAAAAACTGACAGGTCTTAACAGAGTGAAGGTGTTACCTTCTAATAATTCCTAATTCACAAAAAAAAAACAAACCCACAAAACAAAACCCAAAGCCAAACTCTACATATTTTACCATTAAAATAAGATTTTTATTTCGTTTCTATTCAAATATTTTACAAGTCTTTGAGAAAGAAGTCCTAGGTAGGAAAAAAAAATCCCAAATCTGCATTATCTATTCTTACAGGACAGGCATTTGATTCCAGCAATTCTTCTCAAAAGAACATAAAAATGAAAATTTAATGTAATGCTACAAGAATACTTGGGGCCACAGTGATTAATTATTTATCAAAAATAGAAAGAAATGTTAGGAAGTTCTAAGAATATTGTGAGATTAATCTTCCTCTTTATTCACCCAGAGAAGTCAAGCTATTCAGCTTTTGCTCTTTATGTTCCAAATGTGCAGTTCACACATCAACAGGATAAACCAGCTGTCACAGTAGAGATGATAACAAACATTGATTTCTGTCAGCATTTTTACTTATTATATTACACTCCAAGTTTCAAAAAAATAGCAATGATATCATACATATGAAGGCAGTAGTAAAAGAAGTGGCTTTCGAAGACAACAGGTGCAATTTATTTTTGTTATTTCATTAAATGCTTTACTACTTTTAAATTAAAAAGCTGTTTCAATAAATAACTTCTGTATAGAGTCTTTCCAATGCCAGCGTTAAACATAAACAGCCTTTTTAATTGCTTTTATAAAAATTAACTTGCATCTCTAATTTTTCTTAGAATTGATGGCAACAATGAGAATATTTATGAAGAGAATTTGATTTGTAAAGTGATTTCGTAGAAGTGAACCACCTCATCAGATCACTGTCTGCCAGAATAACTATAGCCCTGTACTGAAGCATCCATGGATTTTTACTGAGTTAGGCGACTGTTAAGACCTAAAATGTAGAAATGAAAGGTACTTGAGAAGGATCTGCATTTTATTTGCAACAGAACAGAGGAACTACCTTTTGAGATTGACCTTGTCCACAGCTGTAGTTTCATCAAACATATTCAAAACTTGCTCTAGGGTCTTTGCTGTTCAGAGATAAAAGCAATATATGCTATGCCAAATAAAGTAGAAGGAGAATTACGCAAAATGCAAAACTATTTTTGCACTTCCTATAAAGCCTGTATTCTAAAGCCAAATAATTATTAAAAATGGTATTTTGCTGATACTGACCAGAGTGTCTTCAAATGAAGAAGTAATTCCTATTTTAGGACAGTGTTTGATATATTGACAAACCTAAACAAGTTTAATGAATCAAATAGAATTCAAAAACTAAGAGCTGTCCTAACTTTTATATAATTACACTTAAGCGTATACATACAGGAATACTTTCATTCCAACTACTGCAAAATAAATACAAACAGACAAAACCAGAAAGAGTTATTTTCCTCTCTACAAACAAGGTTTAAAAGCATATTTTATGTTCATATATCAGAATCCACAGACATTCATGATCAGAATTACCATTCAAACTAGTTGTCAAATACAGAGATTGTGTAATTCCCAACAAATATTTTTATGGCAAGTAACATATTGGTCTACAGCCAAGCTGGCAGTTGTTAATAATTAAATGACATGGAGATTTCAAATAAGTTATTTCAGAACTAAGCAAGGAGATGCTTAAGTGTTTTGTAGTATTAATGAATACTAATCTATACCTATGACAAATGGAACCACGTGTGTACTTGCTACTCACAGAACACTGGCTTCATTCCAAGTATTGACTTAATTTATCAAGTGTTTTGCTCATTATTTCTAACCTTCCGTGTTCAAGGCCAGGTTGGACAAAGCCTTGCATGGGATGGGTTAATGTGAGGTATCCCTCCTTATGGCAGGGGGGTTGGAACTAGATGATCTTAAGGTCCTTTCCAACCCTAACAATTCTATGATTCTATGATTTTTTGGGTTGCCTTACAACTCCCAGCTAAGGAAGAAGACTACAGTTCCTTCTATATTTAAAATGTTTATCTTGCTAGCCACAAAAAGGCAGCATTCCTAGAGACCTGTTCCTAAGTGAGAGGCCTCAAATTACATACAAAGTCTCTCTGCAACAATTATTTAATACTACAGTCCACAAAAGCATTTATAGGCAAAATGAGCTTCCAAACAGTCTCAACATTTTCTTCTGTTCGTTTGCCCTAACCTGAAGAAATTGGCAGCTACAATATCACCAGATTCTAGGAAGCACAAAATTTTAATATTCATACACTATCTAGCAAAAGGAAAACAAATATCTGCTAAGCAGTTTCAGTCTGTAAAATTAGGTGTATTCATTTCTTGTGCTTTTTATGTCAAGTATTTGGTGACTGACAAAGCTAAAGGCCAGCTTAGGGCCGGACTACAGATTTCTTTTAGGGGTAGTTATTCTGTCTGGCAGCAATACCATTTCAATATGTCCACCACTGCCAGAGACTTCTGGTCCCTTAATATATGAGTCAGGCTATGTAAGTTAAACTTATTTTTTACAAGAATCAAGTTAATTTTCATTAAAACACGACAGGGTGCAATTCCAGGGACGTCAGAGAGAGAAGTGACCTTCTCTGGAATGACAGTGGTAATAGGAAGTGATGGCCTTCAGCCTGCATATTTATATAAATTTCAACTTTTCTTTTAAAACAAGTTTATTCTAGTCTCAAAGAAGCTGCACAGAGAAAACATAAGAACCCCAAAAGCTTCATGACCACGTAATCAACGTTTGAAGCCTTGGTATGGCAGTGTAAGGTTTCTGCTATATCACCAATTCTATTGATATTTTTTAACAATTGTGGGTATTCAATTCATGATTAACAACACAAGTGTAAATAAGGTAAACTGAAGAAACTGGTAAACAGAGAAACTGAAATCAAAGTGCTAAGTAGAAGTGCATTCCACAAATTTATGTTTGGTTCAGCTGAAATTACTGGTGAGCATACTGTACTACAGTACTACACAGTACTACCGTACTACACAGTACTACACAGTGGCGTAGTCAAGTGCTTACCATTTCATAATTAATATACAAAACATAACTCTAGATGTCTGAGAGACGATGTTTCCAAGAAAGAAGAGCTCAGGCTTCCAATACTGATATGGTAAGATTAATTTCCACAAGCAAAAAGACATTAGAGGTGCTTTTCTGTGATGATTAATACTATTATTTTGTTACTATGTAGGTAGCAATTTAAATGATCTAGTAAATTATTAAGCACAGATGCACAGATACATTATCAATCTGTGTGGCTTTAAAAGCACCAGTCTTTGACATCACCCGAACATTCACCTGTATCTAGTAGTTTCTTATATTCAAAAGCATTTTTTTTTCTTATGTTAATAGCCTAAGCCAAACACATTAGTAAAAACAAGTATGGAAAAAAAGAGGCACTAAAGAAGTCTTTAACACTGAAAGCAACACATTGGTATCTTTTATCCTTTATCTTTGCGTGAACACTATGTACTATCAGGTTTTTCTCTTTCATCTTTGATGGGGCAGAGCTTTAACCGCTGGAGACAAACAGCTTTCTTCAAGTGCCCTGTAGTTGCCATCAAAGGCTTTCTGGGTCAATGAACTGTGTTCACTGAGGTGGAGCTAGGATGTGCAAAGAAACAAAACGATAGCACAGGATCTTCAAGAGAGCAACATAGCACAAAGGTAACAGTCCAGTAAGGTCTTGAAAAGCCTGAAATAAAGTTTTCAAAGGGCAACTTTCGACTTAATGAGAGATAACCATAAACTAAATTATTGCTTGGCTCTTCTAGACTCTGTGTAGAACAAAGTAACTTCATTTCTGATGCAGTGCTGACATATGCAGTTCACCTTTTTGATGGCTTATAAATAGGAGAACTGTTCCCCTAAGGCAGATATCTAAATAGCACAGCCTCCTCATCTTCTCAAAACACACCTTGCTGGAATCAGAACCTCAAAAAAACAAGTGTGCTTTTAATTGGATAATTAGGGATACCCTGGTCTGCAAAATTGCCAAGCCACTTGGACAAAGTTCTTTTCATGCATTGATTAGCATGTAAAGAAAACAAGTAAGAGGTACTATACGGAAGAATACTGAATCTCACATGCCCTCTATTAATCAGACATTGATTAATTAAGCTGAAAAGGAACAACTGAAAAATTAAATTGAACAGTTTTATACAGCATCACTCAAATTCCAAGTGTAGTGTAGGCTACACTACACTGATTATATTTCATTGCCTTGTGCACTTCCACACTGCTTAAAATGACTTAACATAAATCGGATCATACTTTGTTTCTGGGTAAGACAACAAAGATTAATCATAACAAGAACTTGCAGCTTAACTCTCCAATATTTGATGCTTAGACTGGTTCACATTTAAGAAGAGATGAAAAATGGAGAAATACTGCAAGACTGATTCTAGAGTAAGTATTGACAAAGGTCCTGTTTCTCTTCTTTATTAGTCTGACTACAGTGATGCTATCTCACAAACATGTGACTATGGTTAAGTTTTAGGGGAAGTTATTAAATAATTTGGTGCATTTTAATGAAGAAAATGTTAACATACACTGAAGAAAAAAATAGAAAAAGAAGTAACCTGTATCATTGTACTTAATATCACGGATTAGTATTAGTATCACTGATTAGCACAGGACACACAATACTGTTTGACACCAAAATACATTTAAAACATTAAATCTTTGCAATATTTTTTCTATCCCTCTAAAAAACATCAAAGCCTTCAAATAATTACAATGTCCATCTTCAAGCAGACCTGCCAGCAGTGTTCATGCAGTAACACCTAAGACTATTTTAAACCTGCTGAGTGCATGTATTTGGCATTTATAATTAAATTCTGCCTTGGAGTGAGCTGAAGTGTTGCTCTCAGTTCCACAGCTGGACCAGAATTCTACTCCTATAATCCCAGATAAAGATTTTAGGCATGTGCTCTGAACATTAAAAAAAAAAAATAAAAATAAAACAACCCTACACTGTAGATTAAAACAATGTAGAGTTTTAAACATGGCAGGAAGCTGATCATTCAAACTATTAGTGCCAATTCTGCAATGGAGCATGAGGAAATCGCAGCATCCAGAAGCCTGGTTCCTACCTGGCCAGAGCCACCAAGGGGGCCTCAGGCCCTCATGAGGCCTGAAGAGAGAGCACCACCCTGAGAGGGTACACACTGCTCTTGTGTAGGCTGCAGAGGTGAACTCAGCCAGCAGTTCATCAACACAGTACTTTAGGATGGCATCCTCTCAGAAGAAAGCAAAGGAAACTGAATCGTCTTTGCTGGGCCGGGAAGACAGTTACATAGACTGAAGTCACTCATAAAACGTAGCTGTCCTGGCATCTGGCTGTAGTGAGAGCCTGTTGGTGATGTTAGATGGTGGCTATGTAAGATGTCAGCAGGTTATGATTTGCTCTGCATGTTGGCAGAGCTACAGGAGGAGGTGGAATGTCTATGAAGCATTAAGGAATCTGAGGAGGAGACTGACTGGGGGACCCACTCTTTACCATCCCTAAATGAAGCAAGTCAGCCACCCAAAACAAAAGAACTTTGGGATCACCTACCTTCTTGCCACCAGGAAGGGACCTAGGAGACCCTCAGTGACATGTTTTAGTGGTAGTGTTGGCAGTCCTGGGATAATGGTTGGACTTGATGATCTTAAAGGTCTTTTCCAACCTAACTGATTCTATGATTCTATGATGTACATTTGCAAAAATACAGGATATTAAGCTCTATTAGTTAACTGCAATAGAAAAGCTTTAAATAGCAAATATTACCATATGAATATTGAATGTATACATATTTCTTCCACAAAGTTTCCAAAATCATCTTCCCTTTCTTTTTTTTATCATGTAGGGAACAGAGTTGTGATAAATATTATTTAGTTAACATGTATATAAAGATGGTAAGACAAATTCTTCAAGAACAAAAGGGTGTTATAAATGCTCAAAAATTCATTGCAATGTTGCATGATTTATGGGCACTCTATTGGGATTTATGGGATTTTATGGGCACTCTTTTTCATACACAACTTTCTTATGGACAATATGTAATAAACAAAAAACAACCAAACAAGACATCACCAGATGTATCTCTGCAACCATTTGGACACTGTAGGAAGAAACTTACAGAAACACCAGTTGATTAGTTTTGATCTACCACTGTATGCTGGTAAAGACAACTACTGAAAAAGACTGGCATTCCCTCAAAAGAAATATCACATAATAGCTGAAATACTACACATGATTCATTAGATATACTAAACATGTTATATGTAGTGTAGCAAGTATCTCATTAGCAGCTTCTGTACATGTAGAACTGCTCCTTGTAATCTCCATCAGAGGGAGCACCATTTAAATCTTAAATCTGATTAAAGACAGACAATAAAAGCATATATTAAGCAATGTACTGAACAGGTGCAGTTAGAGGCTTTGTAAATGGATGACTCAAAAGACATTTTTGAATTCCATCTAATGTGCTTCAATCAAAATGACCCTTATCTTACCCTAATTTCTTCTGAATGTTTATCATTCTACAGGTGCAAAAAAAAAAATACTTCTAAAAAAACCATAAAGAATTGGCTTGAATTTCATGAATTTCAGTCATGTTTCAAGAGAAACTCTTCTCAGCTAACAAAAACCCCTGTTACTCATCCATCACCAAAATTCTTTCTGGAGAGCAGCATTTTAACTGAGTGGAGCAGAAATCACTCATATAACTCAGATGCAGACTGAAAAAGCAGAAATAAAATGGAAAGAAATGTATCATTTATATTCATTCTCAATTCAGCCTGTGCCTTTCAAAATTGTAGAAACCTGAACAAATGAACAGAATAAGAACCAGACCACTTATAATTTTACAATTACTGGGCATGACTTCACGCAAGGTAGTACTTCCATTTTACTTTTATGTCAAGAACATTTTCTCTACACAACTAGATACATGAACACTTAGAAAAACCCTGGATACTTTCATTCTTTTATTTTAAATTGATTTCACTTGGAACTTTAGTTGATTTACTTTTATTGTCTTTAAGGTATTCTACAAGATTCTTGATTAAATCCACCTAAAAGTCCAGCTTTTTATTTTCTGTAACAGGCCTGTGCAGCACTTTGAGGGAAACAAAATTCTGTGATACTTTCAGAATTCAGCATGTGAATAGCCATCACAGTTCATAAGTGACCCACAGGTTCATACTAAGGTTTCATCCCTTACAACTGAAAATAATGAAAAGGATGAAAGTATTCTTGTGTCATGAAAAAGGAAGTGCATTTAAAGTACTGAAAAATCTCGGGAGTCCATGAAGATCTGTTAACGGAAGCTACTAATTCAGTTAATCAGCATAGGTTATCCACATTAGGAAAAATGTTTCTGGTGTGACTGCAAATCTGAATTTCAAAGGCCTAAGCATGCAACACCCACTGAGTCAGTTTCACTTAATCAACAGGACTGACCTGAATAAATTATTTCCTGATTTAGGTCTAATTTAACAATAAAACCTGTGTCATCTGTATCAAAACCAAAAAAAAAACTCCTCCTAACCACCTATTTATAGGTAATTTGCTACAGTGTAAGTCATATGATAGTTCAGAAAACTGAGAAGTGTGTAGTGCAAACTGATGAAACTGGTGGAACTGTCAAGGAGCCCATGTAAATGCATTCCACATGGGCTGCAACACATTGCAGGTTGCAGTACCACTGCATTTTAGGCTGGCTTGAGTCCACTTTAGCCTGCCCACGTGTCCATTTCCCCCTTCCATCAGCAGTAGTGCAAGTTACTCCTGCTCTGGCAGCCCCAAACCATTCACAGACTTCCCCTACTCTGAGCAGTATACATTTACTGTTGAACGACAGTGCACATTCAATTTCCATGTCTACATTAAAAGCTAGTTGTAGCACTCCTTTGATTTTAAACTTACAAATTAAGTAAACTAAATTACATGGGAGCCAATTTTTAATCTCTTTGATACCAGTCAAGTTGCTAAATAAGTATATATGATTCATTTTCTCCCTGAAGGAGGTTCACATGGTGAATTGAACACAGTGTCCAGCTGAGCACACAGTGTTCAGTTTCCCTGCAGTTACAGAACAAGTGATATTTCAATTCTTTTTAATGAAACAATGCAACTTTGTAAAAAAAAAAAAAGAAAAAAGTCTCTTTATGCTATAATAAACATTCCTGGCATGTGGCCCAGACTCTGGCCAGCATATAGCATACACCTCTTTTGTCCACTGTTTTGGGACAGTTACCTTAAGCAATAACCAAGAGGGTACATACAATGTTAGCAAACTATTTCCTCAAAACGAAGATGCCTCAGTCTGCAAGGCTACTCTCCACCTTATTTAAAGAAATATTTTTCTGTCATTATTTCTTTAATAATCCAGACCTACTTCCATCATAACTGGAAACTGAAAAATATGGAGATGATGCTTTTCAAAAGCAGCCAAAAGCTATCCTCTGTGTCTTAATGTAATAGTAAGTGGGAAATAAGGAGGAAAGACATCCCCGTGCTCAGGTTAACTTAGCTACAAATTGAATATGAAGATGTACTTCTCCACTACCCACTCACTAATAATCTCACTGCCCAGACTGCCTTCGTGCCCTAAGTAAGATTCTGCAGGAGGAGACCAAGTACACACACAGGAGGCATTTTTCAGAATTCACTTGGCAATCTGCCCAAAATAACATGTCATCATTACATAAATGCAAAATAATTAAAGGAAAAGGAATCTGAAGACAGAACACCACAAACTGATATTGATGGTTAGTTTAAATCAGTGCCCACAATTAATGGGGATTTTACATTCCTTCTCTTCCACTCTGTTGTGTGCTTGCCCTTAAGTGGGGATGCCCCCACACAAATGTTTCATCAGTCCTACCTCCACAAACATTTATAGACAGTAGTGGGAAAAGATGACAGATTACCAGGCAGCAAAATAGTCCCTACTTACTTGATGTAATACAGACACAGCAAACCACCAAAGAATTCTACCTTATTGAGACTTTCTTAGATAGTTGCCTCTATTTGCAGAACAAAACTGAACGTCAAAGGCTTGACAGCATCGTGAAATGAATTCTAATCCTCCTGACATTCCATCAAATACACTCATTCCTACTGAGAACATGCAGGCTACTCCAAAGATAAAAAGATATGTAATTCATAAATTGCAGTCATAAAATTTCATGAAGTGCATTTGTAAGAAGTGATTCAGAAAAAAAACAATGAACAATTGAAATGAGCAATTCAGTTCAACTTAATCACCAATTATGGGATTAACACAAACTCTGGAACTGATTCTTGACCAAGATTTGACTAATAATGGTTTCCTCAGATTTAAAACACATACTGTCATTACACACTCCTTTACACACGAAACAGACAGGAATTTTCTATCACTTCCCTTTGAAAATTCTCAGCCAATGTGTTAGGAACATGGACACAAGCATTTTAGCATTTCAAGGATGACCTGGAAAAAACAGTCCTGTGGCAGCTATTTCTCTATGGTGCATGGGACAGCAGACAGATTTTTCTGTCATCTCTGAGGGGCAGTGGGGTTTGAAGGGAGTAGTCCTATTTAATTTAAAAAAAAAAAAAATAAAGGTTACAGCTGATACATAGCAGAAATGCTACCACTCATCTGAAGGAGGTAGTTTCATGCTTACTTTGATTCCACTTCTTGAAATTAGAGGCAGAGAAGTCTGCTACCAGGGCTGCAAGCCTCACTTGGTGTAGCAGAGGGTTTCTATTAGCCCCCTTGCACTGTGGAGGGACATGGGTCTGCAGCACAGAGGGAGCAACTCACAGGGCATTAACTAAAATGGGGGGCACTGACAGGCACTTTCTTTTCTGGAAAAGCAGCAGAGGCCAAACACAGCTCTTCAGAAGGCCAGAAAAGTTGCAAAAGCTTTTGTACTGTACAGCAGACTGCCAGCTATTTTTGTCACAAGCCAACATATAACCAGCGCTGATTTTTCACACTCACAGCCCTGTGTACCATCCCTCAGAGGAAAGATCTGTAAGATGCACGTTTAACTCCAGCCTACAATTTATGCAAACTGCTTTTCCTTACAGAATATTCATATTCAATTTAATAGGAAACTGCAATGCTTCCACACAGTTCTGTAAACATTCATCTAATTCACTAAAAGCATCTACACTTTGCATCAATTTCTACAGAATGGTTCAACACAAGCTGTGTTAAAGAATGATACTGTTGTGTTCCATGAGGAATTTGAGCTTTACAGAGATTGCCTGGTATACTGTTCTCATGAGTTGTAAGGTTAGTTTCACAGTCAGCTCTGTGGAGCTCTGCTAACAGGTATGCCTGCAAGAATCTGAAATCTACCTTTACAAATAACATTCTAACTGTTGAATTTTCTGTTAATTCACTGGGTACATGTTTGAAAGAGAACGAATTACTTTGGGGTTTTCTCTTAAAAATACTGAAGCCTGAGATTTAGCTTCATTGAACATAGCTTCTTGCTTTGATAATAAATGGCTGCTATGCTCCTTCCATACCAGCAAACGTTTGCCATTTCAGTGCTACATATTTTGTATCTAACCATCATATATTCACCTACAAATGGTATTTAAAGGGAAAAAAATTGAATACTTGGTTTATTACATCTTTTAAAACAGTAAGCAAGTATGCAACAAGGAATCCATGAACATTTTTTTAAGATCCATCAGTTGGCTTGAACATGTTATAAAAAATTGTTGTACATTCTAATTAATGATATATACATGTATACACACACAGATGTGCACACAATATTATTAACTGTTATTTAGAATCCTACTTTGCTGCTTCTTTTATTGCATTACTGTGAACCTGTATCTGTATCTTGAAAATCTTACTTTCTCTGAAGGATGCAATTTTAGTAAGCTTCCTTACTTTTTAGTAAGAGGATAAGGACATACATGTATCTACAATGTAAGAATTCTTTCTCACCTTCAAGCCTCCTTCAGTTAATACTCATGTGGCTAAAACTGGCTACAACCAAAAAGGGATTGAAATCACGTATCTGCTATAAAAAAATGTCTAAGTCAGGAATTAAAGATCAAGCATGCAAGCGCTCTGTCAGCAGTAACCACCATTGATCATGACATTCAATTTTTACTTTGTTTATGTCTGTGTATCTACGGTATGTCTAATCCAACTATACAGCAGATTTAATTAAAAGGCAGATTCTCTCCTTTCATGCCCTTCCCCTTTTAAAGATGCCAAATTTGTTACTCCAATCCCAACTTCAAGTCAAATCAACATTTGCTGTATCATCAGTCAGCCTTTCCCTTTTAACTGAAAAGCTGGTTTTCTATTTCCTGTCCTAAATGTTGGTACACTAACAACCAACCTCATTCTAGAAGCTGGTAGATACTATATACGTATATGAATACATTCATTAAGATTTGTTCACTGAATCATTCTGGAGCCAAAAATAAAACTAAAGATTTTATCACAAATCATAAAAATAAGATTTTAAAATATTAATTAAAAATAGCATTCCTGAAAATAAGAAACAGAAAATATAAACTTCTGGGGACAATTTTGTGAGATTAAAGCATAACAGAAGACAGATTAAGTATTGCATACTGATTATATGAATGGCTGAGGTCAACATAATGCACATATTTGAACAGTCAAGCAAATAAACTAGGATGGGAAATACTGTATGATTCTGTATCCTGGAAAGCTGAAATCCATAGTCTGCTTCTTAATGAACATTGATAATACAACATGGCATGATAAAAACCTCCAGGTTTGATTATTGGTTTCTGTAACTTTATTATTCTGACTTATTGTCACATCTAAATGTGGATTCTGCCCTTGTCTGAAAACACCTTTCTTGGACTTGCCTTGGTTTCTTTCACATATGACTCTTATAATTCTCCTTCTACCAACATCCTTGCAGTCTTATTTTCAGCAATCCCTCAACAAAGAGTACAACTGAAAGCTCTATTTCTTAGCCTGGCTGTTGATAGAACAAAGGAATTTTGTTAATTTTGCAGGTAACCAGAATTTCCAGAAAAAATTTTAAAATACGTACTCTTTGGGTTTTCTTACTTTACTGAGGCACTATACTTTCTAAAGTATGCAAGCTAAAAGGTGCAACCCTCCTTCCTTTTTATTACCACACACACTAACTGAAATTCATCTGGATCCAGCAGTTCTGCAAAGCATCCCCATATACTATAAAGGTAGACCTGTGACTGTACCATTTTTTGATACAGAGAACTCCTTCAAGATTGGAAACCCACTGAGCTGGGCAGTGTCCAGACACACTGGAAATCATGATTTTTTTTCATAGTTATTGTTAAGCCTCTTAGAAAAATGCACCTTTATTGAAAATTATCCAGCTGGATTCTTTAAAAGCAAGAAAAAAAGTGAAAATCATGTAGATGCAAAAACAAGACACTAATGAATTTCATACCTCTGAATTACTGTAACCAGGTCAACAGATGAAAAGTAAGCATATCTTGAAGATTTTCACAAGCTTGCTTTCAGATTATTTAAAGTATTACAGAATAAGGCAATCTAGGAGCTGAATAAATCCTAGAAGCTGGCATTGTAGAGCCTTTCAAATACAATCTTTTATAGAGTTCGAAATAAAATTTCAGCGGTTTTGAGATGGAAAATAAAAAGGAGATCTGTCAAAGCTGCAAAAGCTAGCTGATTGCCAAATCTAACTTTTAAAGAGAGGTAGGTTAAAATTTAAAAACATCACTGATCAGAATAGTGTGCATACACTTCTAGTATGCTGCTATACTTTTCTTGTCGTGATTCTGCTCCATATTATAAGACCTTTCATGCAGGATAGATTGTTGTTAGCAATAGGAAACACAGAATATGATTTTTTTTTTTTTTTTTTAATTCTAGCAAGCATTAAACCAGAAATATCTGCTAAACATCTTTTAAAATCCATGGTTACAAACACTATTTATAACAAAACTCCCTCTGTCTGACTATTATAATCGAGTTTCTCAAGGCTCCTCCAATTAGAAACTGCAGGACAAAACATTATTAATAAAGGGTAAATTTGGAAATAAAATTCCATTTTTCTAATAGGCCTCAACACAGTGACTGGTAATGACCATCAGCTGTTAGAAAGATAAAACAAGAAAAGTATTTCTAAATGTTATTTATTTGACTGAAAATGGTGGTTTTGTTTCTCTCTCTCTTTTTTTTTTTTTTTTTTTTTTTGGGGTACATTTCCTCTTTTTTTTTATTATTTT
>NDXB01008070.1:39284-51104 GCA_002631895.1 Agapornis roseicollis
CAAAAAAAAAAAAAAAAAAGAAAAAAAAAGAGAGATGTCTTCCTAGAGATAGTAACTCAAGGAGCACTTAAATTCATATATCAAAAGCAGCTGCTGAAAAGAAACACAAATTTTGCAGGATGTAACAGGTACAAGACAAAATAGCCTCTGATTCCAGAAAGTACTTTGGTGACTTTATCAAGGAGAATAATCATCAATAAGGCCCTTCATTGAAGGATGAAAAAAAAAAAATCAGAATTAGCACAGATGTTAGCAAATAATGTAAAATTAAGACAATCAAAAGTAACATACGATTTTAGGAAAACATGGAAGAAAAAATAGCCTAAGAATATAGGTAGTCTCAGTCAGTATACAGAATAAGATATATGTTAAATAGCTATAGAAAATCTTCTTCCCCTTTTATGAAACAGAGGGCAAAGAAAAGAAAAAAAATCATAGATTGTTTTAATTTTGCTCCCCAGCTCAGAATTGGAGGTGTATATACAGATATCATCAGAGAAGACTGATACCGTCTTGAATGTGAACTGAACAGAATGTGTACTGATGCAGATCACCAAAACCAGTAGCATAATATAAAATGATAATTTTTTTTTTTAACTCAAAAAACCACCACCGAACCATAAGAAATCAGAAACCAATGAATACATACTGACAAGGTTTTAGCAAAGAATGAGAGAAATATGAAATAACAAGAAAAACAAAATTATAGAAAAAATAATAGAGAAAAGAAAGAACGAACATAGAGTAATAAGAAAAGTAATACAATACTAATACAATATGAAAGTGACTGGAGAAATAACACCTAAAAAATTACTTTGAACAGCTCTTTCCAGACTTCAGTCTCTGATAAAAACATTACAGCATGACAAATACACTTGAGATTGCAGTAACGAATCACCTTCAAAAAAAAGGTCTAGGAAAAGGATTCTTTTAATGAAAAACAAGTTTATATTTTTACATAGGAGAAAGCAATGATAGATAAAAAAGATCCATTATTGTAAAACAATGACGTAAACATTAAAGATAATTTAGAGACAGATATGAAGCATGACTTGATGAACACTGAGAGTTTAAACAGGGAGGAGTAAAAAGTCCCAAAGCAAACCACAGAACTAGAACGTAAAGGAGGATACATGGAGGACCTAAAAAGACCACCTATGTTAAAATAGAGAGTAACAATACTGAAAGTCAGCATGGACACTGTAATTATACTGCAAGGGAACAGAGACAAGAAGGAAATGGTTAGAAATTGCTATTAGGTAAGAGAAACACACTTAGGTTACATGACAGAGTGGATGAAGGGTGCACGTATGCTATAGAAACACAAGTGATGGTCTTTCTCTTGGGAAGAAATGTTAATAAATTAACAGATTGAAATAAATATAATATAATGCACAAAAAAGAATGTGAGCGTAGCTTCAAAAAAGAAAGCATTTAATTTGAATTGTATCACCTACCATTTCAAATATATTGCAGGCACCTAAAATCTCAAAATCATAAAACTGCAAAACCACCACAATTCTGCCTCTAAGAATATGTCAAATTTTAAATACCATTTGTAAGAACAAAACAAAAATTAGATAAACTAAAAATTTTGCCTTTTTTTTTTTCTTTTCCCATGGCATGTGACATACCATGGTAATGAAATTAAAGGCATAATATATACTTCCAAAGATGATATGGAAAGCAGCACTACCAATAAACTCAACATTGAAATTGATCTGCATTATAATTGTCACAATTATTTCATACAGAACTGCATTTTTCTCCAAGGGAATGCACAAATACCCTGTTGTTTTCAAAATACAGTGTTGCCTCTGGGAATAGAGCCATATTTCTGTTTGTGATATCATGGAGAAAGAGCTCCCTGTGCTAGTGATTAATGTACCGTGAGACCGAAGTGTTTCACACACTCCTTTTTAAAGCAACAGTTGGAAGCACTGGTGAAGAAAGCAATGGCAATCTGATGTTAAATACTCCCTACAGTTTCAGCTTGAAGAAATTAAAAAACCTCAAACTAACAACATCTTTTATATCATTTTAGTTTGTTCTTTTTTTAATCTAGTGCCAGCTCCTTTTGACAGTTTACACACCAGAGAATCCCAGTGTGCCTAATATAATCAAAACATTAAAATCTTTTGTAAATCAAATGCTATTGCATAACACATAATTAAGGAAGTTAGGGTGCTTGCTCAAGTAACCCAAAGGACTGGAAAATAAGGTTCATTTAAACTACAGTTACACCGACTTTTACCTATATTTGACCAATGCTTGCACTGCCTGAATCATCTTTAAGAACTCCAAGTTATGTGTTTGCTCCTTGTTTATATAAAACCTCAGCATGTAGTAAATCAGTAACACAAATGCTGCATTGTCATACAATGACCAAAGTCTCACATTTCATGGTAGATTTATCTTGTTATGTAATCTAGTGTTTTACAAAAGTCCTCTCCGGCAACACTACAACGCAAGAAGTACGAAATTTTTGTGACTGCCAAGCAATACAGTGGTTTTGGATTGTCAGAACTGAGAATCTTCAGAACTATGTATGTGCTTTGTAGATGCAGAATTTGCCTGAAATACTGTCAAAGGTGACAGTGCTCTGATAGAAATAACCAGTCTTCTCTTCAAAACAGAGGTTCACAGGTGTTGAAAATGGAGAAGCCATTTATTAAATATTACCTGCATCTTTGGTATTAATAAAGTTACCCTAAGAAGTCGTTATTGTATAAACACTATTTTGCAGTGAAATGGACAATGGAAGACAAACACCCTGCCAGCAGTTAGTAGTAATCATTTTGAAAGCACATTTGCTTTGCAGTATTCAAGTGCTTCTGTTCTTCAAAAGGAAAACTGGAGCTCATCAGGATCTTCTTGGCAGGCAAGAGACTTAAGCTGCTGAATGAACAAAGCAATGCTCTGTAAAACTGAACTACAACAAAGTAAACCAGTACGTCATTACAAAAACAGAATGTTTGCAAGAGAGCTGCTACTTCAAATTCTGATGCAAATCCAAGCACAGACATGGACATTTGTGTATTCAGAATGTGTCAATAATATATGTTGCAATATGCATATGACAAACAAGGTGCTTTGAAAGCAGCAATCTTGAAAATTGGATTAATATTAAACAAAAAAACTTACCTATTTAATCTTTACTAAATAGTAAATTATACCATTGCAATGTATCTCAGCAATATTTTAACGTTGTCAAAATAAAATTTAGTATACACTTAACAGCAGAAGTAACTGCAATGTGCCTGGAAACACTACTACTACTACTCTCAAATATACACATAAATGCCTTATATTTATCGACACAGATAAAAGAAATACAGTGAACCACCACTGTAATTAGCTTACTGATTTTAAAACTTGTGTTTGTTCTCTGAATCATTACGTATACTTCTTCCTTCCTAAATTTAACTGCTTTGATCCTGTCACTGTTCAGTCTCATTTATTAGACAACAGTTTCTCTGGACTCCTGAAGTGCAGTAATGCTCTTCTGCCATCAAACATAAGTGCTCTTTCTCTCCTTTCCCCTTCAACAACTCACTCTCACCTCTTGACTGTGTGTACCTACTGCTTACTTTGGCCTAATTCTGATGTCTTTCCAAGCACAAGGTAAGCCAATTGAACTCCATTAAGCCATTTCAAAATATTACTGTTTCTGGGGTCATTACACTTCTGCCTCAGTGAGCAGATGCAGCTTCTGACTCAGGGGAACATAAGCTGAACTAGGAAGGGGTGGGACTGCTAGCCTCTTACGGTGACGTAGAGTTGAGCATTCAACACAAACTGCGCAAATGTGCAACATACTCATAAGTCTGTAATAGTATAAAGCACAAGACCATTTTTAATGGCTTCAACCTAACTCTAGTTTAAAATAGAAAAGAATATGGTTTTCCTGCATGTATTAAAGCAAAACAAACTTTATTTCTTTAACTTAAATAAGAGTAGCATACCTTTAAGGTTACATATGGCTGTATAAGGATACATAAGGATATATAACAATATAAAACAGCTCAGCAGATGCTAAAGTCATTGTAAGCTCACTCTTGAAAGATCTTTGAATAATCATGGGAGATATCAATAATTCATAGAGGTATTTCAGAACTCAAGGAAAGCAAATGTTACTCTGATCTTCAAGATGGGCAAGAAGGCAGACCAAGGGAACTTGAGATTTTGATGGAGCAGCTAATCCTGTGAACCATTTCCAAGCACATGAAGGACAAGAAGGTGATCAGGAATAGTCAACATGGATTCACCAAGGGGAAGTCACGTTTGACCAACTTCCTAAAATAAAATGACTGGAGACAAGGGGAGAGTAGTGGATATTGTCAACCTGGACTTCAGAAAAAACTATTGAGACTGTTCCCCTATAGAGATCTGCCTAGACAAGCTGAAGAAGGATGGCCTGAATGAGCAGACAGTCAGAAGACTGAAAACAGGCTAAATGTCTGAGCTGAGGATAGCAGTTAGTGACACAACATCGACTTGGAGGCCAGTAACTTGCAGTATGCCCCAGGGAACACAGTACTGAGTCCAGTTCTGTTCAACATCTTCATTAATAAAGATGGCAAGCAAGGTGTGCTTGTAGCAAGTTTGCCAAGAATACAATAATGAGCGGAGTGGTAGTAGAATGAAGTGTGGTTGTGCTATCCAGTGACATCAACAGGCTGGAGAAATGGGCTGATGGGAAAATCATGAGGTTTCAATAAGAATTGCAAAGTCTTCCCCTTGAGCAGGAACCTCACGCACCAATACATGCTTAGTGCTGACAGGCTGGAAAGCAGCTCTGCCCTAAAGGACATAGGATCCAACCTGAACATGAGTTAGAATCATATCAACGTGACAAAGGTGGCTCCTGGTACGCTGGATTGAATTAGAAAAGTTTTGCCAACAGGCTGCAGCAGGTGATCATCTAGTCCACTCTAGTCCCTGACCATTTCAGGGCTGACCAAAGTTTAAAATGTATCATGAAGGATATTGTTGAAATGCCTCTTTTTAAGGAACTGATGTCCTTTCCAACTTGAAGTTTTGTAGAAGACCATTTTCCATCTCTTGTTACAGGCCTCCTGCTGAACTCATCTTCTTCTCCAACTCTGGACCTTCCCAGTGACACCCTGGATAAGCCTCACATGTTTCCACAAGCTCCTGAACACTGGGAAGTTTGGGCACAGCTAAGCATTTTTGCCCTGTACCCTGCCAGGGCTCCTCTAGCACTTGAGGCAGTGACCTTGTAAGGGCCCCGCAAGGCCCCTGCACAGTATTTCTGGGAGTCAACCATCTCGTTTCTACAGAAAAGAGAACCTTGTGGGCCAGTCAGCATTGTGCCATTGTGGCAAAGGTAGCTGGTCTTACACTGGGGTGCAGACAGAGGAGTCTTGCCAGAGAGGCTTGCAAGGTCACCTGGAACTGAATCCAGCAAGGGAAGCCAAAGACAACAAGAAGATGTTTCCTAAATCCAGTAGCAAAGAGAATACCAGGGAGATTTTGAGCCCTCTGCTGAGTAAAACAGGAGACCTGATGACACAGCACATGGAAAAGGCTGAGGTACTGAATACCTTCTTTTTCTTAGTCTTTAAAAGCAAGATTGGCCATAAGAAATCCCACCTCCCAGAGACAAGGGGAAAGTCCAGACAATGGAAGATGCACCCTTGGTAGAAGAGGATTGCCTCAGAAACTATTTGAGTAAACCAGACATATGTAAATTCATGGGCCCAGAGGGGATGCAACCACAGGTGCTGAAAGATGATGTCACTCTGTGAGGGTGCTGTCAATAGTCTTTAAACAATCATGGCAACTTGGAGAGGTGCTCAAAATGTCAGACAATGGAAAGATCATGCCAACTAAACAGAACACTTAACAAATCAGATTTTTCAAGAACTCTTCTGGCAAAGTTGTAAGCAGAAAACATACTTGAAATCTAAGAGAAACCAAGGGAAAGGGTTGTTTTTTTCTGCCATCCTTTTGGAAAAATTATCATGCAAAAGAGTTCTCTTAAAAGACAAGGCATTTCATGTAACATTTAAAGGACTGCAGTTGCAAAGTCCAACATTCCAAAAGCTCAGAAATGCCAGTATGTAGGTTCCTAATGCAGCCATAGTTTGGATCACATGTATTCATAGAATACAACCTTGGGCATACACTTCTCCAAAAGGGCTGATATTTCCATGAGGGTACAAAACGTACTGCAGTTGTTAATGAAAGACTATTCACTACCCTTTTTTTCTCCACAGGTCCTATTGTGTGTCACTTAAATTATGTTCTGAAGTAACATTAGTTTTTTTGAAGACTTTTCTGCAGTGATCATAGCTACAGTGAACATGTCTCAGAAACACTAATACCTTTCTTCCTCTTACAACAGACCAATAAGGTCTTTCAACTTTTAACAAATGGAGCGATAGAAACAGGTTAAAATCCTAAGTATACAGCAGCTCTGCTTTTCTAGTTTGAAACTTCTAGATTTAATTTAAAAGCAATTAATATTGAATTGAAATCATAATCAAAACCATTTCTGTCTAGAATTTTTGTATTGCTCAGCTGTTATAAAAGTTTCAGCCCAAAAACTGCAGCCACACACTCTTCCACAGAATATACAGCACAAGTTAACTTCTCCAAAGATGTACTCCACTTTGCTGCTTCTCTCATCTACTTTCCCAAGGGAAGTGAAACATGATACTTCTTTGTCCACAGCAATGGAGCAACGGCTTCTTGCCATCAGCACACAGATTTGGTCCTGTTAGTTTTGGAACAACCCCAGGTAAGAGTTCAGCCCTTCAGGCTTCAAATAATTTAAGATCAATGTTGATACACATCACATTACATCTGCATATATTTACACAATCATACTGCTATCACTAAACTGTAAAATAGAAAAGATTATATCCTACAATGCACAACAGGATTGTATCATATAATGCAATACATAAAATATGAAAAATACAAAATATTGTACAACATATTCTCTATATACAGACTTTCCTTATGCAAATGTAGAGCAAGATAAAATGACATGCCCTTGATTTACACTTTAAGGCACCCAATCTCATAAAGCTATGTTGATAATTACTACGATCCTCATACTGTTGCTTAAGCTTGTACATGTGGCATACCGCATCACAGCACAATCAATGCTGAAACAGATGCTGACAACACTCTGTATTGTACAGTTCAGCAACATTACCTGAGAAAACAGAAAATATAAGAACTGGCAGACTGGGTAAAAGCAAAATCTACAAAAACTAAGAATGAGTTCTCCTGTGTAACTTATATCTCCTTCAGTTATCAGTACTTTTACAAAAACAGGTAACCTTCTTTAGTAGCTCAAGCAAATCTCTACCTTATCATTTTGGCCACAGATAATGAATTTGAGCAGAGGGTTAGTTACCTCCTTGTTAGAAATCTTGTACAGCTTTCTGCCTTGTCACAGCAGAACAAGAAATTTAACCAAATTTATTTATTCCAAAATAAATCTTGGAAATTATTTTTCAGCAAAAAAGGGCTAAGCTTCACATAACCTTCACAGTTTCTGTTCCATTCAGAATATCTGACTCATGTCCCGGACCTTAGCGGATGTGGACATCGATACAACAAGCACATAAACTTCCAAATAATTAAAAGTAATTTGAAAAAAAATACACTGAAGTAATACACTGACACAACAAAATTCCTTAGATTTGTTATATCAGACAAAAACAAACAAAAAAATCCCCCCAAAACAAAAACAAAAAAACAACCAAAAAAACCCCAAACAAACAAACAAAAAAAAACCAAAAAAAAACCAAACAAACACCCCCCCTCTCCCCCCCAAAAAAAAAAAAAAAAAACAAACAAAAAAACCCCACACAAACAAACAAAAAAAAACCAAAAGAAAACCAAACAAACACCCCCCCTCTCCCCCCCAAAAAAAAAAAAAAAAAACAAACAAAAAAACCCCACACAAACAAACAAAAAAAAACCAAAAAAAAACCAAACAAACACCCCCCCCCCCCCCCCCAAAAAAAAAAAAACAAACCACCCCAAGAACCCAGACAGAATAATTCTGGCTAAAGGTAAGAAAATAATCTTTCTTCAGAGATCCTTACTTTTATGGCAGTACAGTGCAGAAGCCTTTCTGGTTTACATAACAGGGTCACATAATCCTGTCTGACACATGCAGCCTGGTCAATAATTTAGACATCTATGTATATTGGATGACTAGATGCCATAGCAGTAGTACTCTGAAGATTCTGCCCGCATGTATTTCTTTCTTAACTTTGGCAGCAATTTCTGTACAGTGAGTTCTTGATTCGTTTTAGTAACACACATTAATAAAAAATGAGTAAAATTTATGGTTGTTTAGTATTTTCAGTGAAGAAGAGCAGCTGTAAAAATACATTTACATTTCATTACCCTTCCACAGAACAAAGCTTGTGCCACAACAGTATGCTAAAAAAACAAAACCCAAGGTCTTAAATGCCAACATCCTTGTTCAATACGAGAACACTCTGAAGTGCTACACATTTGTAACAGTGATGTGGTCTCTTCCCTTCAAATGTTTCTGCAGTACATCCATGAAAAAAATGTTCTTCCTCTCCCAGGAGATTACACTAGCTACTGAAGAGTCTTAGAAGGACATCTTTACATACCTTTTATGAACTACTTTTCATGAAAAGTCTGCAAATAGAAGGTCGTCTTACTGTCTCCAAAATCTATTTGATACGACAAGCACTTAAACTTCCAACCAATTAAAAGTAATTTGAACAAAAATACACTCAACTAATACACTGAACAGAACAAATTCCTTAGATTTGTTATATTAGAAAAAAAATAGAGTAATGCAGCCTCAAGGGGAGAAAGTGTGACTCTCACTATCCCTCCTCTCAAGTAGTAAATCAATGTACTATACAGTAAATTACATCTCCTGAAGGATAGGAAAGGTATCAAATCTAATTCTGTAAGTAATACTTTCCCATAAGAAGCACCATCATACATTTCACACTTTCCCTATCATATAAATGTATGATGTATAGGTTTTCACACAGTGAATTAGAGAAGGACAGAACTACCTTTCCTTCACAGTTGACAAGAGCCGCCTACAGAGGCTGAGGATTCATTTCTGTTTTGCAATTGATTTGTCTATTCCCCTTTCCCTAGCAAGTGATCCTAGCTGTTTGGCTTCCCTGTCCCCTAGTTGTAACTGTTGGCCCCATTGTCCCATCATCAAAGCATCCAGGTGATGATGTGCTCCCCTGGAAGATGGCCAAAATCTTTTCGCATATTCCGCAGCTTAGTCAAAGACAGGGATTGAGAAATTACCTGTTGTTCTCCCTCTTTCTCTGTTTCTTGTACTAATTCCTCTCATTCCCCTCGTTCAGGTGTCACCCCCTCTAATTCTGGCATTGAGTCTTCATCTTCCTTCACTACAGAAGCTGCTTTTCATACTTTTCATTTGCTTTTCCTCTTGCTTATAGGGGCAACTGATAGTGGCATGGATTGGTCCTTTGGTTTCACTGCAGTGCCTGCTACTAGGGTTGGAGTGGCTGCAATGTCTTTCACTTGTGTTGAAGTGGCTGCTGTGCTTGGAGTAGCTGCATTGTCTGTTGCTTGGGCATCAGATCCAGAGACATCTTTTTCCCCTTGAGAGTACTCGATAATGTTGTGTAGAGCTCTGTTGGCACAGGCCAAGCCCCAGCTTGTTTCAGTTATTTGTACCTCTCTGGTATTGTGAGGACAACAGCACACCTTTTCCAACAGTTTTACTAGTTTTTCCTGGATTTCACACTTGTTCAGGTGTGAAGTTCCAAAGCACTGGAGGGGCCCATTGGCCTAGTTACTTGCCTATCCTATCTCACACACCCTGCCACTCACAACTGTCCAGCCTCAGGGAAGATCTCTTGGTGGTATTCTTAGATCACTTTTAAACCTTAGACAAGACCTGAATCATATTCAACAAAATGATGGTTCCCACAAAAGGAGCATGATGGTTTCAAGAGTTTTCAAAGGATATTAAAAATCTTTAAAATTTTCAAATGCCATTGAAAATAGCCTGGTGGGGGAGGGGAAGGTGCAGGCGGATGTCTCTTCCATATGCTGGCCCTCCGAGGGGGCAAAAAAAAAGAGGTGTAATTGTTAGCAACTCCCATTACATGCCTTCAAAATTATAGACGTGATGGCAATGCTGAGAACACATACCAGATCAGTTTCATGATCAATAATTCTATTGTATCACAAGCCATTACAATAAAGCACAACAAAACAATAACCTTAGCCCAGGCCCCAGAGTTGATAAACGCTAAACCAGCAAATACTGGCTGCAAGTAACGTGTGACAGAATGAAACTTATGAGACCAAGAGCAACAACTCCAAGACCAAATAAATCAACACTGTAATGAGTGACTGTTAACTCAAAACAATGAATGCTTACCACAAATTCATTTTGATGCACTCTGGTCAGATCTGTGGTTATCTCAACCCTTTGTGCCCCTCTTTGGACACCAAGAAGGACTGTCATGGTTTAAGACCAGCTGGTAACTCAGAATCATACAGAAGCTCGCTCAGTCCCCGCTTTCCTCCCCTGTGGGCAGAATGGGAAGGAGAATCGAAAGAAAGTAAACCTGACAGGTTGAGATAAGAACAGGCCAGTAAATAAGGTACCATACAAAACCACTTCTACTACTACTAACACTAATACAATAATAATAAGGGAAATAACAAGGGAAGAGAATATAAAACTAAAAAGGAAAGGGGAAAAAAAAAAGCCAATAAACACAAGTGATACACAATACAATTGCTCACCACTTGCAAACAATATCCAGCCCAACCCAAGCAGCTATCTGCTCTTCTGGGTGACTCCGCACAGTTTATATACTGGGCATGATGTGCTGTGGTATGGAATACCCCTTTGGTTAGTTTGGGTCAGGTGTCCTGTCCCTGCTCCCTCACAGATTCTTATGCCCATCCTCACTGGCAGGGGATAAGTCTTCTATCAGGGTAAGTACTACATAGCAACAACTAAAACATCAATGTGTTATCAGCATTGTTGTCAGCCTCAAGCTGAAACACAGCACAGAACCAGCTATTAAAAAAGAGAAAAAAATGACTGTTGCAGCTGCACCAAGGACAATTACAAATCAAGAGACTACCTATTATATTCTGAGCATATTGAACTTCCAAATCCATTTGAAGTATATTTAACCTACAAGGTCCATATGAGCTTGCTTACAGGAATAAGAATAAATGTATTAATGAATTTGGTTGAAAGGTTGAACAATATTATTCACAACTGTATGCTTCAACAAAAGACCTTTGCTGGTCTTATCTTTCATTTACATCTTACCTAAACTGCCACATCTTTCCATCAACTTCTCTCTTCTTAAACGTACCTTAAAAGCTGCAAATCTTGGGTGGGTGTTTTTTCCTCTCCACACCTAGAGCCCAACTTATTTCAGCAGTCTGGCTTTATAATTCCCATTGCTCACAAGAAGGACCAATAACTGACTCCTGACAGCACAGGAAACTTTCTTGCAGAATTGTCAAATATTACAGGAGTGTCATTGTGTGGTAAGGTAGGTGACTGCCTACAGCAGCAGATCTCCTTCCAGTACAACAGAACTGCTGCTGCTGACAGTGCTGTGGTGAGGTGTGAGAGAACAGAGCTCAACAACACTGTTATATAAAAATGCACATTATTCACATTCCAAATATGTATATGAAAAGTGCTAACATGCAAAACAGGCAACAAGATCGGTGCTAGGCTTAAAAAAAAAAAAAAAAAAAAAAAAAAAAAAAAAAAAAAAAAAAAAAAAAACTAAGGAAACAAAAAAAAAAAAAAAA
>NDXB01008070.1:51218-68095 GCA_002631895.1 Agapornis roseicollis
AAAAAAAAAAAAAAAAAAAAAAAAAAACAAAAAAAAAAAAAAACTTGAGTGCCACAAAATAATAATTAAGGTAACAGCAATAAGAAAGTTTGCAGTAAGAAAATTTTCAGGAAGTTAACGTTTATCCCAAAAAAGACATTCCTTATTTTCCATGTTTTAGGATTTTGACTTTAAAGGGCAAAGTAATGTTACCATGTTTTTTTTTCCTTTCTTAGTGCAACACATTTGGAATAAATATAGACAACTTAGGTGATCAGCAGAGAAATATACCACAGAAAAAATATTTTTATGTGAAGATCATAAAGGAGAGGCTGAATCTTCCAGTCATGTTTAATGGTATATTCTTTATACAACAATGACTAAGGCTCCAAGAGGTAATTGTTAGAGAGTCTAGGCAGAAAATACTGTTGGACTGTGCTGACGGCATTTGAAAGTACTGCATCCTAGACAGTCAGTAAAAAGGCACTAAAGAAGACACTGATAGCCTGCAGTTTTAAACTTCATCTTCTAGAAGCCATTACAGAACTGATGAATTAGAGAATCCATTTCAGATGCAAAAACTCCAATCTACAATACACATTTTTTAGAGGAAGCAGGAATAGATCAGACTATCAGTTCTTAACAATAAGGCTTCTCTGAACACTTCTGTTTCCAAAAACATTACATTGAACTGCAGCTTTAGAGAGTGACAGATGTGTTCACTGAGGGAAAAAAACTTGAACAGAAGAAGAAACATACAAAGTGCTACTGAAAAATGCTTCACTTTAACCAGTCTTAATGGAACAGAAAATGCTTGCAGTATGTGATAACCCATTTCCAACACGATCCTATTGAGAACAAAGTTAGCAATTTTTACAGGCTACACAAATCAGAAGCTTCTTGAGGACAAAAGGACTTAAGTGATGATGACTTCTATTCTTAATGGTGAATTTAAAAAAACACCTGACCAAACATCATGCTGAGCAATAAAATTACATCTTAAGAACTTGTTACCAAGATTAAAGCTTCTCGCTACTTCTAGTAAGTTAATTATGTCTCACCTTGCCCTGGTTCTAACAGTTCTGGAGACAAATCATCATTATGCATTTCTGTGCAACTGCAACCACATGCCCGGATTTAAGAGGATCCCTTATCAGTCACTTGTCCACAAGAATTACCAGGACTCTTTTTAAATCAGATGCAAACACATTGAGTTTTATGCCTTCACTGTAGCTGGACAAGTATCATTACAGACATAACTGTTTTGTAAATTGTGGTTTACTACATATTTCACTTCTGCTGGGAGCAAACAGGAAAGAAGAAGAAATCTCAATTCCTTCTATTTCCTATCCTGAATATGGCTGTGAAAGATGGTGATAGGTGCTTGGTGATGACCTCCAGAATGACATGCTCCATCACCTTTCCAGGGATGAAGATGAGGCTGACTGGCTGGTCATTTCTTGGGTACTCCTTCTTGCCCTTTCTGTAGATGGGAGTAACACTGGCCTTCCTCCAGTCATTGGGCACCTCTCCCATTCTCCATGATTTTTCAGAGATGATGGAGAGTGGCAGAGCAACAACTGCCAGCTCCCTAAATACCTTTGGGTGCACCCCATCAGGGCCCAAAGATTCATGGGTGTGAAATCTGTCTAACCTATTCCTAACTCAACCCTCTATTACCAGGGGAAGTCTTCCTTTCTCTAGCATTCTTCTTGTACTTCTGAGGCCTGGGATTCCTGAGGGCCATTCTTAGTGGCAAAGACTGATGTGAAGAATGCATTCAGTAATTCCGCCTTCTCTGTGTCTTCTGTTACCAGGACACTTATCGAATTCAGCAATGGCTCCACATTTTCCCTAATCTTTGATATACTCATAGAAGCCATTCTTGCTGTCCTTTATGTCCTTTGACAAGCTCAATTCTAAGTAGGCCTTGGGAGAAGGACTTGGGGGTGGTGGTCGATGAGAAAATGAACATGAGCCCGCTTCAGTGTCCAGAAAGCCAACCGTATCCTGGGCTGCATTAAAAGAAGCGTGACCAGCAGATTGAAGGAGGTGATCCTGCCCCTCTACTCTGCTCTCGTGAGACCTCACCTGCAGTATTGTGTGCAGTTCTGGTGTCCTCAACATAAAAAGGACATGGAGCTGTTGGAACAAGTCCAGAGGAGGGCCACGAAGATGATAGGGGGACTGGAGCATCTCCCATACAAACACAGGCTGAGAGAGTTGGGGCTGTTCAGGCTGGGGAAGAGAAGACTGCGTGGAGACCTCATAGCAGCCCTCCAGTATCTGAAGGGGGCCTATAGGGATGCTGCAGAGGGAATCTTCATTAGGGACTGTAGTGACAGGAGAAGGGGTAATGAGTTCAAACTTAAACAGGAGAGGTTTAGATTGGATATAAGGAAGAAATTCTTTCCTGTTACGGTGGTGAGATGCTGGAATGGGTTGCTCAGGGAGGTTGTGAGTGCTCCATCCCTGCCAGTGTTCAAAGCCAGGTTGGACGAAGCCTTGGGTGACATGGTTTAGTGTGAGGTGTCCCTGCTTATGGCAGGGGGGTTGGAACTGGATGATCTTCAGGTCCTTTCCAACCCTAACTATTCTATGATTCTATGATTCCTCATCACTTCCCTGAATACCCTGATGTTGTTCCTATAGTCATCTCACTTGGCCTGTCTTTTTCCCATATCCCCTAAATTTCTTACTTGCATTTGAGATTTACTAGATCCTCCCTGCTCATCATCATTCTCCATTAAATATACTTATCTTTAATTAAAACAGAAGTTAATTTAATAAGTCTTATTTAAAAAACTAACACTAAGCCAATACAGCCAGAGCACAACTTAAGGTTTGGAATTTTCTTTACCTGAAGGAAAAATTTATCTATCATTACTGCATACTAATCTAATTTGCCAAAGTCTTCAGCTGGACTTAAAATTTGGGTGCCCACTCTCAAGCACGGACTAAAATTAAAGGTAATAGAAAATTCACGTTTTAAATATCTTTTCATGATGAAATTATTGTCAGTTTTAAAATCTAATTAAACAGAACTCATAGTAATAGTTACACAGTACTGCACTACTGTGATCACGAAATCACACTGGAAATATTTCTATTTCAACATCAAGGCAAATGCTATTTAGTAAAAGACAAAATATTTTATTTTCTGTTCAAAGTATTGCCTCTAGCTCAAGGTGTCTCCAGTTTTCAAGAAGAAAAAATTTTTGCTTGTGTGATTTTCTTCTATCCTTTACACAAGAATGTCATAGATTTCG
Source organism: Agapornis roseicollis (assembly GCA_002631895.1). Taxonomy (NCBI): domain Eukaryota; kingdom Metazoa; phylum Chordata; class Aves; order Psittaciformes; family Psittacidae; genus Agapornis; species Agapornis roseicollis. The sequence goes on from NDXB01008070.1 coordinate 54,467, forward strand.
GAAAATAGTGTGCTCTGGATCTGTGTTTTCTGGCCAAACTTAATAACCTTCTCCTGGAAGAAGTTCTGCACTATTAAGGGGTACCCAATGTCCTCCAGAGAGTGAGAGCACAAGACACGCATTACAAGAAATTCACGCTTTAAGGGGGAAAAAAATCACACAGCAGTACAAAACTCAATGAGGGGTTGGTTTCCTGGGGGATTTATCCTCATTTAATAATTATTTTTGGTTAACATTTCAGGGCAAAATCAGTAAACCACATCCAGCAAGTAGCCGTCAACACAGAAGCAACTCCTTTCATTTGATCCTCTTCTCTCCTGTGTCAGTGTTTCTGTATTTGCAATTTAGGAACAACTAAAACTTGTTACTTTTTATATGTTACTACTCAATAGTTGCCTTCAAGCATCATGAATCAACTTTAATGTTGTGTCTTCCCTTCCCCCCACACACACACACTTCTTCCTGCCTTTCAGATATACACTTACCACTTTTTACCATCACACAAGCCACGCACTTCTCACAAGATGCAGCTGTAAGACTGTGACTTAAAAAGTCATTGCTTTAGAACGTACTTATCTAGAAGACTGTATATGGTTGATACATTCAGGCATTAAGAACTTCACAAAAGGCATTGTGGATGAGGTTCAAATAACAAATGTAAATCTTCCTAACAAAACATAAGATCAACTGTGTAAGCACTAACAGAAGGATCTGTAAATGTAGAAAACCAAAAACCATGTGTTCTACCATCTTCAGGAAAGTGTAGGATTGAAAGAGCATTTAAAATAACTACGATCTAGATAGCAGGCAACAGACTAAAAACACTCTTGCTAGAAGAGATACAAAGTTCTGCAGAAAAACTAAGTACATTACAAACAAATGTGACTTCTGCAAGTCCTGATAAGCAGCATCAAAGGGCCAGGTTTAAAGCTCATGTCATGCTGAACTTGCACAGTTATCTTGTTTTAAATAGTTCCTTCCGTATTTTACCCTTCCAGAAAAAAAAATATCCAAGAGTCTTCTGCTTCATACCTTCCAGAAGGCTGTTACACGGTTTTCTACCTTTCATCTCTTCTCCCCACCTCCAATTTTCTTGGCCTTAGGACATGCATTTCAATACCAGAAGCTGTTACCTCTGATCTCAGTGATCACTTACCATTGGACAACATAGCTGTACACAGATCTGTGCCAACTAATAACGTACACAAGGACAAGGTGTGTACTTGTGGGAATTATTTTCCCATCAGGCTTTAATTACCAGGTTTCCTGAAATACATTTTCTGAATCAGACACAAAAAAAAGAATATTAAGATTAGGAGTGCCTAAATCCTGGACTTCTGTCATCATACAGTACAAGTTTTCCCAAATTACCCTGTAAAGTTTCCTGCACAATTCATGAAAAGGGCACAGAGTTTAAAAAAATGTGCTTCTTTGAAGGGTTGGGCATTAAAACTAATGTAATTTGCAGTATTAAAACACACCATTAAATTCAAAAACCTCCAGACATGAACAAACATCTGATAAGGCTGCCAAAATAAATGCTTCTTGACATGAATAACAACAAAGCCATGAACATTGGATGCTTATGATGTTCTAACAACCTAAGAGGATAGGTGAGAACACATATCTAAGCCTTCAGCACCTAAAGTCATCCCGCATAGAATTTGCAACTTAGTTTTATTTGCTGAGAGCCAGTCAGTGTTTAGTGTTTAGGTCTCTGAGAAAGAAACCAACAGCTGTGAAATATCTGTTGTCACACAAGCCTTGTGTAGTTGTAAAGGCAAAGGACTTTAAAAGAAAAGCATTGTTTTGTTTATCTGGGACAGAAATTTCCACAAAATCTCTGCAACGTGTGTAAAGATTCTGCTTATTTCTATGAAAAGCTGTGCTGTAACTGAGAAGAATACAACAGTTTTATACTGCATTCAGGCAAGACAAGCATAAAATTCAAAACTAAAAAAATAAAGAAATATGAATATTCTGAAATTAACACTTGAAGAGCAATTGTAGTTTGACAAGATTACCAAGAATTACATGACCAGTTGCCCTACTCTAGCTCGCACGTTTGCTTAATTCAGGACTAAATGTTTCAGAATATTGACCTCTTACTATTCAACATCATGATGTCAAAGCTAACACACTTGAACAATTCAAGCTGGGCTCTGATTACTACACTCCATGTTCAGTAAACTAACCTCTGACAGAGCCTGAGCAGAGGGAAACAGCACATGCTAACTGAAACGTTTGGATTAAGGTACAGTGACTTCCAATTTTTCATATAGCCTGTGGTTTAAGGTGCATATTGTCTGGAAGCTGATGCATAACTTCATAAAAGCCCACAGAAAACCAGCCTATGATGTGGTTCCCAAAAGGTTGATGATAAAGCAGTAACTTATAAAGATTACTTTGACAGCATAAGTGGCCAACTGTCACAGTACCTCTGCACCTCTAAGACAACAAGTGCCATATGGATGATTCACACAATTAGCACTGTGCCCAGTGATTCCTGAAGGTTGAAAGATGTTTAGTTGATGACTTTCCTGAATATACCCAAATTATGTAAGGGATTACATAATTCTATTTCTCAGATTACAATGGATTTACAATTGATTTACAGGCTGATGAGCATAGATCATTCCACCTTCGAGCAAGAAACATTGTGCTTGATCGGCATTTGAGAGGGAAAGCCCACAGGCTTTTAAAAGCAGAACATAAGCTTGGTATTTAATACTACTGGAATCAACCTAAAATTTCAACAGTGTACCTGCTTCCATCTCTGTATAATCCTGAGATTTTACAAATCCTATGTATGACAATTGCTCCTCCTCTTCCTATTATATCAAAGACTCAATCACCAGAAATCAGAGTTGCTTCATAGAAGTAACAGCAAAAGTAAGTTCAGAAGTGCTTTTCTAAAATCAAAACATTCACTTCACAGAGTAAAATTAGTCACTACTTGCTAGCACAGGCAGATATTCAGTTTTCCTATAATTATCTGGGGGTTTAAGCATCACTTCAAGGTTGTCAGAACAGAATTCTAGTGTCATAAGCACCTGCAGTATTTTAAAGTATGTTATGGTAGCTGGTTACTTCCGTATTGTATATCAACTCATTAAAGTGAGAAGAGATTAAAGACAATTTACAAAATTTTAGATATGTCTACATAAAAGTATCTTGATAAAAGCATAATTGTTCCAATATGCATAGCTTATTTTCATGCACAAAAATGGAACCTTTTTCTGCCATCTCGAGTACCCAGATCTGTTGGCATCAAACACTTACACCCTCTTGAAAGATGCCATTGTTACTTCAGCTCTAGTCAGTTATTAGTTATGGTCAGCAAACAATAGCTTACTGTTGTACTTTCTACCAGTTAGAGCAAAATTTTTGAATAAAGCCCTACTAATCAAAATCAGTAAGAAACATGCTCATTCCCTTCCTCCCCAGGGAACTTCCTCTTGCAAGTTTACCAGTTCTTCTTACCAGCTACTGGTTTACTTAATTTTTTCTACAGATAACAGGGCAATGACTACACCTTACAGCTCAGCAATAAAACAATAGAAGTGTACCTATTTGTCTTATTTTTTTGTTTTCTTTAAAGATGTTAGTCTTATCTTGGTGATCTTGCTAAAACCCAGAGACTGGACACAACCACACATACTCAATAGATTGTGGCAAGCTGCCCTCCTCAGAATGCACACAAGCTATGGATACTTACAGGGGTTAATTTTCCTCTACAGTCAATATCAACAGGTATATTTCCAGTGAAGGATAATGCCTTCTCTAACTAAAGCCAGTGCCTGCAAATAAAATGCCTGTTTTAGTTTCATCTTGTAGTTTAACATAAACAATTAACTGCTCTAAGTGTGGAGTTACTGGGCCTCTGTCTAAAACATCAGTAGTGTGAAATAAATTCTCTGTCTGCTGTATCAGCAATGAGCCTGCTGACCAGTTTTTTTTGGTTTCTGCAGCTTTCTGAAGACAAATTTAATCCCATGAAGACCTAAACTCCATCCTCTCCTACAGGTATACAGCTCAGCAAAATCCCGGATCTTACATAATTGCCTTCTACAACCACTGCATACTTGTCACAGTTACATCTGATTTTCCCACGGAAAAACTTTATGTCCTCCTCAGCCTGATGATGGTAGCACTGCTAGAAATGCAGTGCCTACTGCTTTGTCAGTTTTTGGGTAGATGAACAATTATTTCCATAGACTGTTTTGTGTTACCTACATATCACCTGATTTTTGACCTGATACTGCTGAAAGAAACTACCAGATCCACCAAATCATATTAAGGGTAAAATATACTCTGCTTTTCACCATGGGAATGTCCAGTTTTAGTTCAGGAGCCTGAAGCATTAATCAACCCCTCAGTCAACAAATACAACCCTGTATCCTTTTTGTAAACAATTGTGTAGGCTACATGAGTTAGTGTAAACGTGTTAGGCACGTGCTGTAGAAGATGTACCACCATTCACCCTCTACGTCTGTAGGCTACTTACATTAATACAATCAGATCACAGACTAGTAGCGGTTTTCTTCAGTGGTAACAGAGAAAAGGTAATATGATCATTATTGTCAATATGGAGCTTTATATGTCAGTGCAATACAGGACTTCATATACAGCTGAAGCCTCCAAAACACAGACTATAAATACCAGCCTTTCAGTATTTTTCTTCAGGATGTCACTGTTCAGTTCATGTACTTATGTGGGAAATAAAACATATATTCCACTTTAGTTGGCTTTGCAGTTGCTTGGGGGATTTTTTTTTTACTTGTGTTTTTATTTTTCTTCTTTCACTACTTTAAATTAACTTGCTTTATGGAATATGGCTCTACAAAGCTTTTTGTCATCTTGTAGAAGCTTTGACAGGGCACATTTTCATACACTGCAAACACCAACAAGTTAACATGACTATCATTAGTATCAAATAGCAGATTAAAAGCCTCCACCCATTTATTAGCACCTAAGCAAAGCACTAAGCATTCACACAGGAGTGTTAAGAAAAAGAATATAGGAAAAAAGGAAAACAAGCATGAATCTCACTTGAGGGAGCAGCTTTTCAGGGCTTCAAAGAATATTTGCACTTCCCCTTTCTGAAGTATTTTCATTAAAACTTCTTTTTGTATACCTAACTAACTTAAAATTAACAAGGAAGGAACAAAATCCAGAATTCGCATTTACATTTCTAACAGTTTTGCATTATCCTCACTGAAGCAGGTAATTAGAAGCCAGCTCTTCTGGCTTCTAATATCAGTATACATATCAGTATATATATATCAGTATACATATCATGCAAAAACCCAGGGCTGTAGGTCTGGCATATGTTTAGGTCTGTAAAGTCTAAGTGGTCCAAAGAACTCAGCAGGCAAGTTCAGCATAAGCAGCAACAAAGGGGATGACACATCTCTTCAGTTATGGTTGCTCCAGGCCTTGCAAACATCACATGCAGGTGACTATAAGCACTGCAATCACTGATGTTTAGAGAAGCAGCTATTTTACTTGCTACTATAAATCAGTGCCTATTCCTGTTGCCTTGGCTTTTCCTAGTAAATTTGAGCTGTTCCAATGCTAATTTTGTGATTTCATGAAGGTCAAACAAAATCTTTACTCATTTCTGTTGAAGCTTGAACAGGATAACTTCTAAAACTCCGTCAGCATGTTTAAGTTCACTGTCAAATGAGAGCTGGATTAGAGCACTGGAGCATGACAATACCATTCTGGGTTTTATGCTAATGGATTCTGTTGGTCTTGAACGGACCTCAAAAAAAAAAAATATAAATCATTCTCCGCAACTCTCCTTCTGAGAAACATAACTAATAGCTTCTGTCATTTACTAAATTACACTGTACAATTCTCTGATCAATTACACTACAAAGTACATCTGCTTATTTAACAACAGCCACAGTTTGAGTACTCATTTAGACATATGCAGTGAAAAAGCACAAGATTTTTGGTAGAGAAAATCAACGTTTCCTATTTACTTAGAGAAGAGTATTTCCTGTTACTGCAATAAAAATTTTTGGAAAGCACATTTCAAAGACATTACATAGTGATCAGCGGAACACGTGGGATATTGTAGACAAAGCATGAGAATATGTAAATACATATACAGAAGTTGGAAAACAAATATATGTGTGTCTGTGTGTGCATAGGCTTATATTGCATTTGCTTGGACTGAATTGTTCTGTGTTTTGTATAGGAAGGGCAACATCAGAGACTTGTAGCATTAAAGTAATAATTTCATTTCCTCTCACACATATAAATCTGAACCTACTTGTACTTAGCTATGCTAAATTTTCAAAGTTAAAAGAATCACAAAAACAATATACTTTTAAAGGTCAGTTATAATTCTCATTTAACTAACACATGGAGACATGGACAATGGGACTGAGTGCAGCCTCAGCAAGTTTGCTGACACCACCAAGCTGTGTGGTGTAGTAGGCATGCTGCAGGGAAGGGATGACATCCAGAGGGACCTTGATAGGCTCATGAGGAGGGCTTCAACAACGTGAAATGAAAGGTCTTGCACCTGGGTTGGAGCAACCCCAAGCACAAATACAGAGACTGGATTGAGAGCAACCCTGAGAACAACTTGAGGGTGTTGGTTGACAGGAAGCTGAACATGAGCTGGCAGTGTGCGCTAGCAATCCAGAAAGCGAACCATATACCAGGCTGCATCAAAAGGAACATGACCAGCAGGTCAAGGGAATTGATTCTAAGCATCTATTCTGCTCTAGTGATACCTCACCTGCAGTACTGCACCCAGTTCTGGGGCCCCAACACAAGAGGTTCATGGACCTGCTTCAGTGAGTCCAGAGGAAGGTCACAGAGAAGACCAGGAAACTGGAGAACCTCTCCTATGGAGACAGGCTGAGAGAATTTGGCTTAAGAGACCTTATAGCATCCTTCCAAAACATAAAGAGAGCCCACTAGAAAGCTGGAGAGGAACTGAAAGAAGGGAGATTTAAATTAGATAATCAGAAGAAATTCTTCACTAGGAGGGTGGTGAGACACTGGAACAGGTTGCCCAGAGAAGTTGTGGTTGCCCCATCCTTGGAACTGTTCCAGCATCAGGATGGATGGAGCTTTGAACAATCTCGTCTAGTGGGAGGTGACCCTGCCCATGGCAAGAGGGTTGGAACTAGATGATCTTTAAGGTCCCTTCCAACTCAAACCATTCTATGGTTCTATGGTATACCTATCTCCATACTGAGTACTACTGACTGCTGAGTGGTCAGTGGTAATATTTTTTTTTTCCCCCAGGTCTCAGAATAAAAAGTCTTAACAGTAATTTTTTACTTCATAAACTAGGTTTTTGGGTTTTTTTGGTTTGTTTTTTTTTTTTTTTAAGTCTTTCTTCACTTTTCAGTTACAATTTCTTCTGCAAGTTGCAGCTGAGAGGCACTTTCCAAACCTATCAAGTGTTGCAGGTACCTACTGATACAATGTTCTACTATTTCTTATGAACAGACCATCTCTTATGAACAGACAAAAATGGCAATTTCAGGGCTTAGAGCTGTCCATAATATAGGGCATGAGAAATTCTTTATTTAAAGATTATACAAATATTCATGATATGCTCATGAATCATCTGACATAAATGCACCCTAGCAACTGCAGGTCATGGCATCCATATGGCCTGGGATTTTCCTCATATGACACAAAGTAGCTGGAATCAGGGATTTTGGCCACAAGTCTGACTATCCTACAAACAAGAAAGGATAATAGCCTGCCCTTCAGTACCTAATTAAAAAGCCCAAACAAACCATCAGCTGGCAGCTAACCACAGGACTGACTACTCATTTACTCTGTGTGTGTGTGTGTGTGTGATTTCTTTGTATTGCATTAGCCCATTACTCCTCTTTTATTCTGTGCGCATCCTTTACTCTGTGTGTTTCATTTCTCTGTATTGCTTTATACTACTACTCCCCTTTTCCTCTCTAAATCTGCAGTAATGCACCCTACAAAACATACAAGCTCCAAAGCAAGATCCCAAATGTCCTAGCAGTAGCAGAAATTACAAAATGCTCGTGGTTTGGAAGGACAAGGCTTCAATGAAGGGAAATACATCTAATCTTCACAAACAAGTACTTTTATTTTAACTCCCTAATGCAATATTAAGACTGACACTATCACAACTGTAACAGCATCAGAAGAAGTATTACAGTAATCTGATCTTTAATTTCTGTTGCTGTTTATAGTCATGTGTGTGTCTAGGTATTATCTAATATAAAGATACCTAGTTTCCAGTTAAACAACACATTGGTTGCCTAGGCAAGTGGTCAAAATGCTTTGGTTTTCCTTTTTCTAGGCATGACTTAAGATCCTTGTCTCTAAATTGGAGGATGGATAAAGAACTGGTTGGATGGCCGCAGACAAAGAGTTGTGGTCAATGGCTCAGTGTCCGGCTGGAGGCCAGTGATGAGTGGTGTCCCTCAGGGATTGGTGTTGGGACCGGTCTTGTTCAACATCTTTGTCACTGACATGGACAGTGGGATTGAGTGCGCCCTCAGCACGTTTGCCGATGACACCAAGCTGTGAGGTTCGGTGGATACGCTGGAGGGAAGGAATGCCATCCAGAGGGACCCTGACACGCTTGTGAGGTGGGCTGATGCCAACCTCATGAAGTTTAACCATGCCAAGTGGGTTGGAGCAATTCCAGGCACAGCTACAGATTCAGAGCAGCCCTGCGGAGAAGGACTTAGGGGTGGTGGTCGATGAGAAAATGAACATGAGCCAGCTTTAGTGTGCGCTTGCAGCCCAGAAAGCCAACCATATCCTGGGCTGCATCCAAAGGAGCGTGACCAGCAGGTTGAAGGAAGAGATCCTGCCCCTCTACTCTGGTGAGACCTCACTTGGAGTATTGTGTGCAGTTCTCATGTCCTCAACATAAAAAAGACATGGAACTGTTAGAACAAGTCCAGAGGAGGGCCACGAGGATGATCAGGGGGCTGGAGCATCTTCCATGCTTATGGCAGGTGTTTGGGACTAGATGACCTTAAGGTCCTTTCCAATCCTAACTATTCTATGATTCTATGACCTTATTTTGAATCTGAGTTCATACAGTTGTTGTTTTTAGATTGTGGTAGTTATTCAATGGGGTGTTCCACTAAGTTTTCATTAGCTACACTTTCCACGTTACACTTTCTTTCAACTCCAAAGAGATAATTTGATTTTTTTTCTTTTTTTTTTTTCTTTCTATCCATGGATCTGAGATATAGAAATGATTTGAAACTACAGAAATCATGTAATTCCACCCACTGAAACAACCTCTGCAATACCAAAAGCAAATTCAGCCTTATTCTCAAATACTGGCTTTCTCAACTGAAAGCCACAAGCATCAGGATTATAACGATTATAAAGATTACACAGAAAACATGAATTTAATGTGCAATCCTCTAAAAGACACATGGCTCAGGAAAAAAAAAAAATAGTGTTGCTCAGGTCCATTTGGGAAAGCATCTAGGTGTTCCCCATTTACCTTGTTTCACAGATTCCATATAACATTTGCTCAGGTAACAGACAAAAAACTTCCCTAAGTGGAAGTACTGTAAATTTAGACTAGGCTCAGAGCCAAGACCGACACTTTCTGTCTTGGGAATTACAACAAATAATAAAATCTGTTACCCACTCAGAAACACAAAATACACTCAAGCCTTATTTCTCCCAGCAAAGAGAAGGCCTTTGAAATCCATGCCGCATTTCTCCACCCTAACAATGCTTCCAGAGTTTTCCACTAGCTTTTGAGACCACATGGTATTCTTTGTTCTTTCAGACAGACGCAGCTCCTGTATCCACTTCAGAGAGTACTGTTGTTAGTGGGTTCAGTTCCCAGCTCCCAGCACCTTTGAGCTTCTGTCCTGATTCAAAGCACAAAAATGGCAATCCTGGCAGTGGCATGTGCAACCCAAAAATAACAGCCAGTCATGGAAGTATTCATCAGAAATAACCAAGAGACTGGGTGCAACTGAAAGTTTTGACTGACGTTTGCCCTACCCAATGTTAAAATCACACCCAAATACAAGTTACATGTCTGATTGACCACACAGAAAAAGCAAGGATCCTCCATAGGTTAAAATACAAAATGTTTTTTTTTAAAGAGAATTTTGATTAAGGGTATTCTCATTATTACTTTTCTTTTAAAATATTAATCCCCCCTGGTTTTGTATGCAATAGAAACTATTACATTATTACTAGTGATTTGCAATATGGAAAGGAAGAAGGATCAAGAGTTCGTCCGTTCAGCCTTCATTTCACTTTAAAAGCTAAAGGATGGGAGGGAGAGGCCTACCTTGTACTACTACTTTTTTTTGTTCTTTTACTTTTCTCATTTTCCTCCATAGTACAACAGTAACTTTAACAAGAACATTAGCAAATGTTTTTTCAAACTTAGGGATAGCATATAATCCATCATTGTGTGAGTTCCCTAACTTCTTTTGTCAGGACATAACTAATTGGGTTTTTACTGCTTCTTCGTAGACCTCACTGCCACTTCATTAGTCTTCTCAACAGATCTCGTTTGCCTACAATTTAAAGTAATTCATTCTCTCTTTTGTATTGCAACCGACTTTATATCACATCTCCTTCACTCTCTCCTCAAACACATGGAATACAACATCAGTTCATTGAGGCCTTAAGAAAGCATATTTTTTGCTAGTGCTTCCAAGTAGTAACATGCTATCTTTGCTTTAAATCTTTCACTTATCTCTCCTTATACTGTCACACCTAAAGTTTTGAGCCTTCCAAGACATCTGTAGAGTGTGTTGATCCCATCAGTCAGTACTTTGCACTCAAACTAAAACTGCTTTTAACACATGGTTCCTCTAAATTTCAGTCAAATACCGTTTAATTTTTCACTTGTTTTATTATTAGGTTGTTGAAAATATATCTTGTTTTATTTTTAACGCATGCAGTTATAACCAAGTTTAACTATATAACTATGGCAAGTACAAACCAGAAAATTTCATATAAATGATGTGGTTAACAAGGCACAGCATACTCATTGACACATCTTCATAAAATGTATAATTATATCCTGAACTGCATGCATTTACAACACAGTAATTTATTACAGTATAACTCACACTGGTATTTTTAACAGCCTGCCAGTATCATTTACAGCTTCAGCAGAATTTCACATCAAGACGGATATCTCTTTTTGTCACATTTTATTCCTCCTTAACATTATTTGCTGCTTTCCAGCTATCAGAAGCCTCCAACAAAGACTTTAGGACACACGACGACAGACTAAATGAAAAGATTCCAAATAGAAATTACAATTTTGGCTGTGACCTCTAAGTCCTTTACCATAGAAAAAATATTCAATTTAATTAAATCCTGTCAGCGAAAAGGTGCAGTGTCCAAGAACAAAACCAGCTGGTTTTGACAGCAGTTTCTAACAGGTAAAACCAGTCTGTTTAGTCCAAAAACCTTGTTTTTCAAATTATCCCTATATTTACCCAGTGTCTTCTGTATAACTATTAGCAATTCTAGAAGATCATAAACCAGTTAATGAGATACAGATAAAGGCTTAAAGGACTCTACTATAAGTCTGTCTTAATGTCAATCAAGATCCTTTTGCTAAGGAACTCCAGACGCGCTTGGTTTGTCCTAAAAAATAGAAGGCTTTTATGTCAGCTGAAAACTATCGATGGTGGAAGAAAGTAAACATTGTAAAAGAGCATCAGTTAATAAATTCAAGAAGAAATCTTCCAGGAGACAGTTTGTATCTAGTTCAGTTATTTATTATCAGCAGCATTCAAGAAATGATGGCTACTTTTATAATATGAAGACTTGAAAATACACACAATTGTGCTTATGCCAACATAAAAAATGACAGCCCAATCTGCAGGCAGCTCTTCGAGCAGCTACTGCACTCAGTGCAAGAGGACGATGACTACAAGGAGTATGTGCTCAGCTTCCCCACCCACCTGTGCAGGTCGATGGACATGGAGAGGGCCCACAGCCAGTTCCAGCTGCAGCGGTATAGGTGTGCAGATGGCTGAGCTTCAACCACCCCTATGGCTGGCAGAGGTGGACCCGCAGGGACTAACTGCACACAGCCACACGTACCAGCTCTGCACAGCAGCAGCATACAGCTCAGGGCATTCCAACATCACTGTCCACGGGCCTCACACCCTCAGAACTTTTTGGGAGCTAACCCTGCTGATTGTTGGTGAACTGTAAAGACTACATTTATTTTGTTTTCTCATTATAAAGTCTTCTTCCAAGTCCAAACAATTGTCTAAAAATATCATTAAATCATAGAACAGTTAGGGATGAAAAGGACCTGAAGATCACCTAGTTCCACCCCCCATGCCATGGGCAGGGACACCTCACACTAAACCATGCCACCCAAGGCTTTGCCCAATCTAGCCTCAAACACTGCCAGGAATGGAGCATTCACAACCCCCCTGGGCAACCCATTCCAGTGCTTCATCACCCTCACAGGAAAGAACTTCTTCCTTATGGCCAATCTAAACTTCCCCTGTTTAACTCATTACCCCTTGTCCTGTCACTACAGTCCCTAATGAAGAGTCCCTCCCCAGCATCCCTGTAGCACCCCTTCAGATACTGGAAGGCTGCTAGGAGGTCTCCATGCAGCCTTCTCTTCCCCAGGCTGAACAGCCCCAACTTTCTCAGCCTAAATATAGCCCTTTATCCCGCATTGCTTGTATATAGCTCTGTATCAACTGTAAGTTTTGAAATTATGCAGCATCAAACTCCATTGTGGCTAACAGTTTCACTAAAATGTCCCATGCCACAGTTTCCTTCTCTTTCTATTCCTCTTTTCCTTTTATTAAAGTTTCAATCAAAGAAATTAAAGAATAAAGAAAAAAAAGTCTTATGAGAAAGTTTATGTCACAACATGCAGGGGAACGGGAAGAAATGCACTCAATCATTTAATTAAAAAAGCATGGAACTGCCAAATATGCTACCAAATCAGGATGGACCTCTGACTTCAGACACATGCTGAAACAGAGTACAAGCCTACCGTACCCATTATTTGCTCTCTGGTGTATAAAAGTAAACCACAGTATACAGTTATGCTATTAAAGCATGTCTTCATAGGCTACAAAACACATTCATAATGATTAGGAATATGCATTAGAAGAATTCACTATTTGTCATACTAACCCATTTAGAAGATTGGCGGCATGTGTGGCAAGGCGTATTAGAGACAAGAGTTTTCATGATCTGATACCTTATCAAGGTCACAACATGCTACTACTGTACAGTAATGAATGCTTCACCTGTTTACCACTTTGGAATAACCTTTTACAGCAAATTTTCACGTTTATCCACTGAAAGAACACCTACGTACAAGTCTATAATTAGAAATTCTATTTTAGCATAAGCAAGACAAATTTAAATTGCATCCTGGTGCTTCAAGCTTTAAGAGCTTGACAAAGCCACGACTGGCTTTAAATAGATGGGGTTTATTACCTTTGCATATATGCTTTTAATTCACTGGCAAATCTTGAGAAAGAGAACTAATACAGCAGCTTANTAAGCAAGACAAATTTAAATTGCATCCTGGTGCTTCAAGCTTTAAGAGCTTGACAAAGCCACGACTGGCTTTAAATAGATGGGGTTTATTACCTTTGCATATATGCTTTT
>NDXB01008071.1:257-11661 GCA_002631895.1 Agapornis roseicollis
CCAGAGGAGGCCACGAGGATGAGCAGGGGCTGGAGCATCTCCCATACAAAGACAGGCTGGGAAAGTTGGGGCTGTTGAGCCTGGGGAAGAGAAGGCTGCGTGGAGACCTCAGAGCAGCTTCCAGTATCTGAAGGGGGCCTCTAGGGATGCTGGGGAGGGGCTCTTCATTAGGGACTGCAGTGACAGGACAAGGGGGAACGGGTTCCAACTGAAACAGGGGAGGTTTAGATTGGATCTAAGGAAGAAATTCTTTGCTGTGAGGGTGCTGAGGCACTGGAATGGGTTGGCCAGGGAGGTTGTGAGTGCTCCATCCCTGGGGGTGTTCAAGGCCAGGTTGGATGAAGCCTTGGGTGCCATGGTTTAGTGTGAGGTGTCCCTGGTTATGGCAGGGGGGCTGGAACTGGATGATCTTAAGGTCCTTTCCAACCCTAACTCTCCTATGATTCTATGATTCTATGTTTCAGCTTCTGCTCCAATCTAAAAAAGTACAAATAAATCAAAAACCATCCCAAACCGTGGGTTTGCACACAAAGAGGGTTGTAAACCACCTATATGAAACTAGTTATTTGTTAGAAGTTATCAGGTGTCTTACTGCACTCTTGCAAAAATAATGTCATATTCGTTATCGCACCCCCTTGGGCCTCCAGTTATCTCAAGTCAGACATACAGAATGGGAAACTAATCTATAAGCAAACATTTCAAAAAACATCAAGACTACTGCTCAGTGTGGAACAATTCCTTATTTTGTTATTAAGCAGCATTCCAGCGTTGCTATTGATTGGATATGTGATAGTGAAAAAGGTATGTTTAATGGGGAAAACGTCTCAGAAGAAGAAAACACTGTGTATTTGGTGGGCTTAGGGAAGAGGAATGGATGGGTGAGGTGTGTATTTAATAACAAATATATTATCTACTTATTCAGATATAGTCAATAAGAGAATGAGCAGGAGAAAAATAAACCCAAGGCTTAAAACCAAGTGTTGCAAGCACTGGCTGTGGCTCAGCTAGATACAGCAGTAGTGCATTAATGCAGTACTCCAGACAGAGGGCTATGGCTCTGCCTGCCTTTGTCAATCACGTTGAGGTTTCAGATATTGTAATTGGTAGCAAGTTTCCTAATCTCAACCTGCCAGGCAAGAAGCATTCAACAAAAGCTCCAGCCCCAAAATATAATGACATTTGAAGAGAGAAATTTCTCTAGCATTGGCAACACGAAGCAAGATCACAGCTGGGATTGACAGCTTTATTATGCTAAACTGACAAAAACATTACGCGCTGGTCAGTACTAAAAAGGGTGGTTTTCAGGAGCAGTGTGGCAATACAAAGCACTGGGAAACTCTGACGAACTCCTGCTTTTATCTCCTTGGTGCAGCATATAAGCTTACACATAGGAAAGTCTCTTGGCCTGAGTACAGAATGAGATATTAAGATGTCTTGATTTTATACCCACGTCTCCAATTTGGGGAGAACAGCAGGAACCTGCAGTGGCAGCTGAATATCCATTTAAAAAGGAAAAAGATACCAATAACTTGACAGAAATAATACAATTCATTAATAATGATATGATTCAGGGTGGAATTTGTCAAATGGAAGCCATAACACGTGTTATTGCTTCTATCTGAAAAATGGAAATGGAGTTAATGTACTGATATACAGGCTCTGTATATCAATACCTGTGTGTGTATATACATACATACATATATATAAACAGCTATTTGATACTGGGCAGGAAGGGGAGAGAGATAAATAGATAGGCAGCCAGATAGAAACAAGAAAAAACCCACTGAGAACATCTCATAAAACCAGAAATGGGTAGGAACGATGAAAGTGTTTGCTTTCAAATCACGGGTATTTAGAGAGTGCTGCTATAATGACAGGTCAAAATTCAGTATTATTGTTGAGCAGGATAACACAGGCATGCTCACTTGGAATTAAAAGGGAAGGAAAGTCTATAAATTGCAAGTCTTTCCTGAAGCACAGGAGTTTGGTCAGGTCAAAGAAAACACAGATATTACTGGAAGCAGCAGTTTAAAAAGCAGAAGAAAAAGACCAAGCATCTTTAGCTGTACCACATTTGCCAAATTCAGCTTTCCAGAGAAAGGACTAAGAAGCATCTCAGTAGAGGGAGACTGGAGAAACTCTGAATGCTGAGGAAGTTACAAGAGATTCTCTCCTATGGCATCAGGCTGAGAGAGCTGGGCTGGTTCAGCCTGGAGAAGAGAAGGCTCCTGAAGGGGAGACCACAGAGCAGCTCCAGTGCCTAAAGGGGCTGCAGGGAACCTGGAGAGGGGCTTGGGCCAAGGGCCTGTAGGGCCAGGCCAAGGAGGAATGGGTTCAAACTGAAACAGTGAAGATTTAAGTTGGATATAAGGAAGAAATTCTTTACTGTGAGGATGGTATGACACTGGCACAGAGTAGCTCTGGCAGTGCTCAAGGCCAGGCTGGACAGGGCTTGGAGCAATCTGCTCTAGTGGAAGGTGTCCCTGTCTGTGGCAGGGGGCTGGAACTGGATGAGCTTTAAGGCACCTTCCAACCCAAACCATTCTATGATTCCTTTACAGACCATGTTATCAAAGTTGCTGGCACCATGCATTACAGCTGCTTTATTCACCCATGGTAAGAAAGATGCAAAGTATAAAGCAAATGTGGAACAGTGATTATTCCAGTTGCTACACATTCTGTTTAGAACAGAAATCTCTTTGAGCAGTATTTTGTATTGCAATGGGCAAACTGGAAAATCCTGCTGGCATTACATGTGTCCAACACATTGCACTTCGACCAGTACAAGTTGGCAACTCTGTCTGCTCTGCACCAGAGCTAATTCCATTTCTTTGTGGGAACAATGACAGAAGGTTTCCTGAGCTTTCCCTGTGTCTCCCCTAAGCGCTCAGTACATTCTACCATCAGCCAAAACCGTTTCCTAATCTGCTGGATTCAGCCTCAAGTCTCAAAACACGGAAGCTACATCGCTGCTATTTGATTTTGAGAGACATGAAAGAATGCAGCACGGATGTGTGGAGAGTAAACATGTTTGCTCTAGCAAATACAAACTCCTAAACACAAGAGGTGAGAGCAGAACCATCCTCTGCTTATAGAATTCTTGCTGATACAGTCAGGCAAGATCAAAGGAAGGAAGCAGACTGATAAAACAAATAGAAACAAAAAAACTTTAAACTGCTAAAACATGTTGCAGGGCATAAAAATGGTTGTGGTTGTTACACTGCCTCAGAATAGGCCCCCTCTGCTATCTACATCTTGCAAACTACAGTTGACAAAAGCTGTAGCAAACAGATTCTGGTTATTTAGTTGTTGAGATCTGAAAAGGTAAACAAGACTCTGAAGCCTCACAACAAATGTGGAACTCGCATTGTTTCCATCTCAGCACTTATGTTCATCATGAACACCTAAAAAAAGCCAATACTTGGCTCTGAAGCTGAATCGTGCATCATCTCCTTTTCTGAGCACCGGGCCCAGTGCTGCAATGCTGGGCCATTCTAAGCCTCGAACAGAAAAATAGGAAGAGATCATTAAATTATCATTTCCCTGCACAATTGGTATAAGCATTTCCTACCAACAGGATTAGTACAAACGCAGGACCCCAGAATAAAGCTGCTCAGCATGAGGATGACAGTTTAGAGTCTGGTAAATTTGATTTCTGTGAAAATCCTGACACATCACAATAGCAAAATCCTATTTACTGTGGCAAGTAGGATGGATAATACTATTTAACACCTGCTACAGTATGTGCCATCACCTCACAGCTTTGTGCGCTGGGTGCTCATCTTACCTTAAGGTTAATGCTCCTTGACAGCCTACATGGTAAGTAGAATCCCCAAATTAAGTGCTGAACCTATGATTTGCAAATCCTTCCTTGGAATTTAAGGCATGAAAAAACGGATGCAGATAAGAGCATCACATTTCCAGAACTTACGTCTACATCCCCAGGCTCTGATCTGGCACTCAGCTCTGTATGGGGCAGGGGTGTCCTTGCACAAGGGCCACTAAAGTCAGCAAGGACACGCACAGACATGACAGAATGGGAAAGGAAGAACTATCGGGGCAGTAACTCGTTGACTATTAAATCTGTAACACATCCAATAATGCTGAAACCTCCAAATGCTAAAAGAATCAAACAATCATAGAACTTAGGTTGGAAAAGACCTTTAATATCATGAAGTCCAACAATTAACCCAGCACTGCCAACTCTACCACTAAAATAAGGCCCTAAGTATCACATCTACATGTCTACTAAATCCTCCATGGATGGTGACTCCATGACTTCCCTGGGCAGCCTGTTCCAGTGCTTGACAGCCCTTTTGGGTTGCCTAGAGTTTTCCTCCCAAGATAAACTGGGGCTGCTCAGCCTGGAGAAGAGAAGCTGCCCGAAGACCTCACAGCAGCTTCCAGTGTCTGAAGGGGCAGGGGCTACAAGGATGCTGGAGAGGGGCTCTTCATCAGGGACTGCAGTGACAGGACAAGGGGTGATGGGTTCAGACTGAAACAGGGGGAGTTCAGGTTGGAGCTAAGGCAGAAGCTGTTCCCTGTGAGGGTGCTGAGGCGCTGGCCCAGGGTGATGGCCCAGAGAAGCTGTGGCTGCCCCATCCCTGGCAGTGCTCAAGGCCAGGTTGGACACAGGGGCTTGGAGCAAGCGGCTCCAGTGGAACGGGTCCCTGCCTGTGGCAGGGGCTGGAGCTGGGGGAGCTTTAAGGCCCGTTCCAACCCAAACCGTTCTATGATTCTGTGATTATATCCAGTCTATATCTCCCCTAATGCAATTTCAAGCCATCTTCTCTTGCCCTATCTATTGTTCCTTGGGAGCAGAGCCCAGCCCCTCCTGGCTCCATGCTCCTGTTGGGCAGTTGTAGAGAGCGATAAGGTCCCCCCTGAGCCTTTTCTCCAGACTAAACCCCCACCAGGTCCCTCAGGCGTTCCCCATCACACCCGTGCTCTAGAATAACTCTATCACCTTACACCACACACATATTCACATGGGTACTACTCAATACTACTACTGGAAGTATTTCTAGGAAACCCACAAGCATAGGAACCTAGCTTGAGTGAGAAATACCCTGATTAGTATGGGGATACATATCTTGTTCATTCACACTGATAAACTAAGTAGTTTTGTCATACAGCAGTGTATTAAAATTAATTTCCTTCTGCTCCTATGACTAGGGGCATGGTTCTGGTAATGATGCATAATAGTATTATGAAGCAGCAGAACATGAAAACAGTTGGATCTGATGAAGAAAATTTGACTTAGGGAGAGCTGCATCATTCTCAAAGCAGTAGAAGAGTGCACGATCACACCTCATTGGGTGTAGCGCATGTGTGATGCCAGAAGTAGAACCAGAAGCAGCAGAGGATCTAGTCACACTTCCTTCATAGCAAAGATATCCAAAAGGAAAAGCAACTGGGTGAAGGCATGACAGGGTGTGAGCTGCTCTGCAGGCAAAATTAATACAACTGCTGATGTTGGCTGTTGAAATGTCCCAAGGAACAAGGGATGGAACAACAGGAAGCGGGCTCAAGCTGCCCCAGGGCAGGTTTAGATGGAGCTGAGCAACAATTCCTTGCCCCCAGGGTGCTCAGGCATTGGAAGAGGCTGCCCAGGGCAGGGCTGCAGGCACCGGCCCTGCAAGGGTTACGGTTGGACTGGATGAATCATAGAACCATAGAATAGTTCGGGTTGGAAAGGACCTTAAGATCATCCAGTTCCAACCCCCCTGCCATAACCAGGGACACCTCACATTAAACCAGGCTACCCAAGGCTCTGTCCAACCTGGCCTTGAGCACTGCCAGGGATGGAGCACTCACAACCTCCCTGGCCAACCCATTCCAGTGCCTCAGCACCCTTAAAGGGCTTTTCCAACCTGGATGATTCTGTGGTTCTGTGACTGGAACTTACAGCTTCAGACATGCAGAGATGGCTCTGAAGTCTACAGACACTGGGGCTTGGAATTGACATTGAAACCAGCATCATAAAAGGACAATGGACATGGATGCTGGGGAGGGGCTCTTCATTAGGGACTGCAGTGACAGGACAAGGGGGAACGGGTTCAAACTGAAACAGGGGAGGTTTAGATTGGATCTAAGGAAGAAATTCTTTGCTGTGAGGGTGCTGAGGCACTGGAATGGGTTGGCCAGGGAGGTTGTGAGTGCTCCATCCCTGGCAGTGTTCAAGGCCAGGTTGGACGAAGCCTTGGGTGCCATGGTTTAGTGTGAGGTGTCCCTGCTTATGGCAGGGGGGTTGGAACTGGATGATGTTAAGGTCCTTTCCAAGCTGAATTATTCTGTGATTCTATGGAGAAACTGAACAGAACAACAATAAATATAGCAGGACAGAAGGGTGTGAATGTGTGTGTGGACAGAGAAAGAGGCTGTGGGATCATTATTCCAGGTAGCAAGCGGCTCCATCTGCCCCAGATGTTAGCTTTACTTTTTCTTGCTTTATTTTAAAGGAACAATCAAATGGTTTAAAATCCCACTAATGGCACCTTATTAGAGTAATTAATTAAGACTATGCAGGGTACACATGTCCATGATTTGAACACTGCTACCTCTGGGGGTTTTTTTGCTGTAATCAAGATACACCATCAGCCTGTAGGCAGACAATGAAAAGCACTGACAAATTCTTCTCCAAGCTTAATGTACAAACCCTTAAATAACAGCTTTCCATCCCAATCAGATATACACTATGAGAAGGCTATTCTTTAACTCCTTTGTTAAGCTATCTCAGTTTGCATTGATGCCATGGAGCATGTAATAACTCATAGCTTATGTGCCATCTTTGACCTAGAAACACAGGCAGCTGTTAGGGGAATCGTTGGGTTTTTGGGGAAGCATCAAAAGGTTTTTAGCACATAAACCAAATTTATGGACAGATATTGCCCTGGAGAATAGAACTGTTTATGTTTTAGCATCCCAGCTGTCAGTGGTGCACAGCTCCTTGGTCCTGTAATAACCCCCTAGAAAGGCTGAGCATCTTCCCTGAAACAGTTTATAATTGACAGCCTTCATCTGGTGCTGAATATGGAGAATAATTCTCTCCATCAGGAGCACACTGTGCTGACACTAATCTGTTCTGTTGTCATCTCCCTTTATTATCAACGTCTGCATTGTTTTTTTCCAGCAGCACTGAAGAACACAAATAGGAAGTGTCTAATTGAAAAAGGTAAGTAATCAAAAAGCCAATTAATCATCCAGATGAGCTCTGACACTCAATGATGCAACAGACAGAAATACCACATACGGAACTTGAGTACCTTTAAATGTGCTTATTTGATGTAAGAATCATCTGAGAATGTCATTAGCATTCTCTGTCACAGGTGACAGACTCATACTGCATATTTCTTCACCCTGATGTTACATCTCTACTCTCCACTTACTCTGCACTCCCATCCTGCCTCCCGTTCCCCTCTTTTCTCTGCTCAACAACTCATACGCTGCCTCCCCCTGAAATCAGGACAAGTTCAGGAGGTTATTGTTATTGTGCTCTGTGGTTTCCAGCATGTTAAACCTTTCCAGAGCTTTTCTTCCTAAAGCTCTATTTCATCCCAATGCTCAAAAAGCACCCACACAGCATCTCACAAATGACCTTACTAAGGGCCGCAGGCCCAGCAGCAGTGAAGCTGGGACTGCAGGAGACACAACCTCTCTGCTTTTGCAAGGTTTCGTTCTATACTCTCCACATCTCTGAAAAGTTCAGTGTTTGAGTGGGAGCACAGAGTTCACCTCCTTTTAAAGCTCAAACAACTCTTTCTTAGCGTAGAAGAGATATGCACATGTACTCCAAAAACAAATCAGATGACAACTTGGCAAAGCAAAGGTTTCTTAGCTTACAAATAAAGTCAGAATGAGAAGACAAATGTTAGTATCATGAAAGCTCCAGTCTGAAAACAGACCAAACATCATCCATGGCAGAAGACACTCAAGTCCAACCTGCCTGCTGCAATCCCAAAGACGTCCCAAGTCCAAGAAGAGAAAACAAGAGATGGCAGAGTTCCTCTATTCTACACTGCTTGTGGGACAACACTTCAGTAATACTCAACACAGTTATTTAAAGCCCATTATCTCACTTGCACACAACAAGGATATATTCACACGCATGTAAAAATGTGATTCCACATTGGAAGTGTTCCCTTACTAAGAGCAACCAAAGACACTATATCAGTGACCTACTTTAACATTAAAAATAGCTATGAATAAAACCTTATTTGGTGCACAGCACCTTAAAAAGGTAAAAGAGAAGCTTTCAAACAAAGAACCACCGCTTGTCACACACCCTGCACTATGAATGACTGCCCAGAGAAGCTGTGGCTGCCCCATCCCTGGCGGTGCTCAAGGCCAGGTTGGACACAGGGCCTTGGAGCAAGCTGCTCCAGGAGGTGCCCTTGCCTGTGGCAGGGGCTGGAACTGGAGGAGCTTTAGGGTCCCTTCCAACCCAAACCAGGCTGGGATCCTATGAGTCTATGTATTACTCCACTGTAACTATAAAATGGAGGGCTGATAACTGCTATCAGAGGTACAACTACCCCGTAAGAAGCCACTCTGGATGAGATGCCTTTTCCTCGAACACTAGCAAGTTATTTGGGAATAAGGAAGGCATTCTGTACAGGGTTTTTTGTGAAGGATCTTCATTTTAACTGCTTAAATAATGCACCATTTTAGAATCATTAAACTAATTTAATCTCATCTTTTCAAACTGTTTTTCATTGCCAAGAACATGGACTTCATTAATGTCATCTTCAAAAAGGTAGGACAAAACACGGAGACATATCTCATATGCCCTCTGTTTAAAATATTCATTAAGACTAATTATACACACCGATAATTCATGCAACATGCTCTTCTTCCTAATCCATAAAAACAAGGGCTTTTCTTCTATCCTGCTAAATTGCATAAATGAATATAGATCTTGTTAATACTGTTTTCAAAACTAACTAGAAAGGAAATTCATATTAATCAACAACAGGCAGGCTGAGGATGAAGGCAGAGGGGTACAGGAGGCAAATGGGCTCAGGCTAAAGATTACAACCAACCTGGGACCCAGAAAGTGATGACAGCAGTAATTATTTGACAGTAACAACCTATAAAATAATAGAATGCTAAGAGCAATATATTAAAATACTGTAAGCATGGCACACAGCTTTATCAAGCTGGTTTGTTCAGTTCAGCTTTGAGTCTATGGAAAAAAAATGGCTTTCAAAAAGCCTTTTTAAAAAGCATAGAAGTGCTTTTTAAATGTGGCATAAACAACTTTAAACTTTTCAACTCATTTAAGATCTACATGAACTGGTGGCTTTTGGAGGACCCATTCCAACCAAGGAGAACAGCTGCATTTCAATGACAAATCAGTGTGCATCCCCACACCTCACAGACAATTTCAAGACTACCTGGTGATACTCACTCACGCACACTGGCCCTTCATTAGTGTTGCTACAGCAGTTACCTTGTTCAGGTCGTGTCTCTATGCAATTACCATGACAGATAAAATCACATTGCAAATGTGAGAACTTAGTAAAGAAAACAATATTCCCATCTTTAAATGCTGTCAATATTAAGCCAGAAGCAGTAGCAGTCCATACAGAAACAAACCCCTCTGGAACAGTTTTAAGCTTCATCTCCTTAAGAAAAGTTATCTTGTTTACCAGTAAAACATAACCAGAAAGTCAGCAGCAGAAAGGAACAGAAAACTCTCCATTAAAAGGGAGAAGAGGCTCACCCTTTCCTCCAGCCGAGCCAGCTGCTCTTTGTAGTAGGCATCGTGCTTCTTCAGTTCTCTGTCCTTCTCTTCCAGCTGCCTGGCCTAAAAAAAGAAAGAGAACCATAAAGCTGGATTAAGAAAGAGCCTCACTTGCAAAGCAGAACATCCACAATAAATTGTACCAGTAAGGAATGTAAGAACGATTGAGAACTGCAGTCTATTAGCTTTTGCCAAGCAGTACATTAATAAGATGATGATTGCTGCATTGAAAATGGAGAGAGATTGTCTATTGTACTGGGCTTTCTCCTTCCCCTCAACAGCTGTGCCACAGTTTGTCCAAATGCATTGGGAAATGTCACGAAGACGGAACCAAACACACTCATGCCGAGATGAGTATCTGGGGTTTGATTGGAATTAACTTTGCAGATCACTCCTGAACTGTGGGAAACTTCCTCCAGCTACCGAACACAAATATACAGAGAGCCTGGATATTGAACTTGATTTGGTAAAGTTACAAGGGGACATTTTGGACATGAGAAGAGCTGAACTTGCATCCACCTATTTCTAAGCAGTGGTTATAAAGATTTTCTTTGTTGCAGCTGCTTTTCCTTTAAACCTCCAACTCTGGAATGCATTTAGCATGTGCTTAATTCTAAACATATACATCCTTGGGAAGAACCAAATGCCTACATATTGGCAAAAGCAGATCTAAAACATACCTCTGAAACTCTGATATCCTCTTGAAACAGCAATCCCTCCTCTGGTTGTTCCTAGATCAGCTGAAGTATCTGACTCAGCAAGTTCAAGCCCTTTACTGCAGGGTCATCCCTATGTGGCCCTACAAGGATGCTGGAGAGGGGCTCTTCATCAGGGACTGCAGTGACAGGACAAGGGGTGATGGGTTCAGACTGGAACAGGGGGAGTTCAGGTTGGAGCTAAGGCAGAAGCTGTTCCCTGTGAGGGTGCTGAGGCGCTGGCCCAGGGTGATGGCCCAGAGAAGCTGTGGCTGCCCCATCCCTGGCAGTGCTCAAGGCCAGGTTGGACACAGGGGCTTGGAGCAAGCTGCTCCAGTGGAAGGGGTCCCTGCCCGTGGGAGCAGGGGTTGGAACTGGAGGAGCTTTAAGGTCCTTTCCAACCAAACCCATTCTATGATTCTATCATGTAAAACTCTAAACTGCCGTACTCTTGCTGCTACAGATCCAGGTTGCAGAAGTGCATCAGAAAAATTCCACACCGTACAGTGCTGTGCCTCCAGAGATACAAGACTTGATTCTCTGTGTCAAGATTAGGAGGTGGGTTTTTGTACTGAAGGGCATTTTAGTAAACAGCAAAGGAATAAAATCAAAACCTTGGAGTTCTGGTTGTTCTTTGCTTTCCTACTTACCTTTGCTTCTATGTCCTGAAGCATGTAAAAAAAATAAAGCAAAGTGTCCAATTAAATTTATTATATAATGGTGAAGAATGGAAAACATACAAAGCATCAAACATCTCTCTAATACAGCACATTGCTGAAAACTATTTGGAAGTTGTTCTTTTCTAATTCAAGTTCCTCCCCCCTCAATTTCCCTGCTCATCCAAAAAGCACAAAGCCAAGTTTTAATGCTACTCAGGTGAACCTTCTCCTCTGCCAACCACCCCATCTTCAGTATAGCGCAATGAAGCACATGCTACAACCCTCTTCAGCACCATTTAAATGAG
>NDXB01008071.1:16859-32900 GCA_002631895.1 Agapornis roseicollis
TCTGAGCCCACCTTGTCCTGTCACTGCAGTCCCTGATGAAAAGCCCCTCTCCAGCATCCTTGTAGCCCCCTTCAGACACTGGAAGCTGCTCTGAGGCCCTGAGAGCTTTAGCAAGAAACTGAAATTCTCACTGATGACAGGGAGAGAACAGGAATACTTGATTTTCACACTGTTGGTCTCTTCCAGGTTTCCACAACCAAGCTGCTGCTTCCAGCTCTGAAAGTTCACACTGGCATGTCACAAGTAACTCCTCACAAACCTCTCATAGGTACAAATACAGCCCCAGGCCCTGAGAGACCAGCAACCCTACAGGAGCAGAGCTAAATAACAAGAACACTGCAAAAGGAAAAGGCAAGAATAAGCTGAAGAAAGGCTCTAGGAGGCAAGAATTACAAGAAAAAAGCAGAAACAAGATGACAGAAAAAGGACACAAGAATAAACAAGGATGAGAAGAAAAGATTCTCTGCAGTTGAGGAATACTGAAACAGTGAATTTTGGAGAAGGGGGGCATAAATGCAGGTCACTCATGTATTATTCCTCTTGTTACACAAGGACAACTCGACTTATTAATCTACTGAAACAATACAAGGATTAAGTCCCCTTCTCTGCAGCACTTTCAAAGCCTCATACAAAAGCACTACTGAAACCTGAGGGTTTAATTCAGCGTTTGCTGTAGTAACAGGAATACAGAGATCGCCACCAGATAATCACTGTGTATAGAAAGATCTTTAGTGGAAGTTCAGAAGTTCCCACAAGGAAAAGATCTGACCTTTTGGCTCCAACACGACAAAAAAACCCCTTCTGCAATGCCTACACATACTTACCTACACTAAATAACATAGATGAGACCTGTACAGCAACTGAGCTGACTGCACATCTCTCTTTTGCTCAAGATATGAAGAACATGATCAAAATCAGAACAGGCACAGAAAACTAAGTGTATTAATTGACACTTATGAGGGAATAAGAGAGGAAAATTACTTCCCAAAGGAAAAATGCAGATATGGCCAAGTTCTGCCCCTGGACATAACCACTCATTCACTTCAGGACACTGCACAAAGCACTGCCTAACTTTCTGTCTCAAGATCGCCCATCAGCAGCCATCCATGAAGAAGGGATGATGTGCCTACTATGAGGAATGCATAGTACTGAGATACTCACTGCTGGAGCCTCCAGGAGTACTGAACTGGGAAGTTTCCAGGAACTTTCGAGGTGTAGGCAAGTTGGAAACATCCATAAGAGGTACAGGAGAGGCATCTTTCACAAGTGAACTGTGTGAGGGGAAAGAAAGCAAAGAGTTTATTATTTACAACCTTAGATCAACACCAAGTAATCCATTTATTTCTTCAATTCATAAGCCTAAGCAATAGATGAAAATAATAATTTTGATACATGAGGTTTACCACACCTAACTTAAAGCACAAGCCCAAAGATAAATACAAGTAGGTGCCTGCATGCACGGCTTCTGCCAACTACTTAACCCATCAAGCTTTTCTAGTCTCACAGAATGGTTTTGGTTGGAAGGAACCTTAAAGCTGCTCCAGTTCCAAACCCCTGCTGCGGGCAGGGACACCTCATACACTACAGCAGGTTGCTCCAAGCCCCGTCCAACCTGACCACAGACCTCCTATGGACCTGCTCCAAACTCTCCACCTCCCTCTTGTGTTAGGGAACCCAGAGCGGGTGAAGGACTGCAAGGACGGGTCTCATTTGAGAGCAGGTTAGAGGAGGAGAATCCCCTCCCTCAACCTGCTGCTCACACTCCGTGATGCAGCCCAGCACAGCAGGTTTGTAGTTTCAATGAGAAACCTCCACCCTTTTTCCTCCCTTCAAACTCCTTTCTGTGTACTCCTATTTGCCTCCCTCTCTAAATGAATTTTCTTATTCGGACATTCCACTTGGTCATTTTGATAACTCACACAGTATTATTTGCCAAAGGTGTTGGCAAGCTGGCTGCCCCAGCTGCATAATGAAAGACACAAAGCTGGATGTGGCAGAGGAATACAAGCAAGAACTCATTTTGTAAGGGGGAAGGCTCCTAAAACAGAGTTCAGTAAGTTCCCTTACAGGTCAAAATGCTTATAGAAGCCTGCAATGAGAAGAGCTAAACTTATCCTGCCTAAGAACCACCTATGCTCCCTATACACCTTCAATACCACACTTACAGGATAAGCTATGCATTCCAGCTCAGTAGTGTGAAATAGAACACACTTAACATCAATGCAAGAAACACTTATAAGCATTACTGCATCCTGGTTAACAGCCAGTCCAGAGCATCACACTAAAACAAAGCAACAAGACTGTGCCTGACGCAGGAGTTCATGTTATCAAGTATCAATTGTGCGCAACAGGGAATGTGGAAGAAAGAAAACAAGACCAAGATAAGCTTGCCTGTAGCAGCTGTACAAAAGTGCAGAGCATTACCAGTCACATACTCTGCATACACCA
Organism: Agapornis roseicollis; assembly: GCA_002631895.1. Taxonomy (NCBI): domain Eukaryota; kingdom Metazoa; phylum Chordata; class Aves; order Psittaciformes; family Psittacidae; genus Agapornis; species Agapornis roseicollis. The sequence continues at coordinate 19,308 of NDXB01008071.1, forward strand.
AACCTTTGTGTCTGTTTTAATTGCTAAGATGAGTAGTAAGAGTGATAACTTGCTAGAACCCTCCTTGATAGAGGTTTCAACTTCGATTAATGCTTTATTTCCTAAATTCATTTCAGGTTACTTACTATCCCTCCTTTTTGGTACGTAAGTTTTATTCTTTCTCATAATAAAATGCTAACTTTTCTTTTCTCTGCATCTTTATCATATGGTGGCTCCCTTTTTGCTCTCTGTCTCTGTTTAGTACCTTGCCTACTCTACATAAGTCATCTTCCAGTACTGTGTCACTTTCTTCTGGCCGCTCTCTTCCTTCTTTCCCTCCCAACAACTCCATTGCCTTCAAACTCAGAATTCACAAAATTAGGAAGAAATAGCCAGGCTCTTGTAGAATCCCAGACTGATTTGGGCTGGAAGGGACCTTAAAGCTCCTCCAGTTCCAACCCCCTGCCACTAAAGCATTGCTCTAAGACCTTATGTCCATCCTGGCCTTGAACACTGCCAGGGATGCAGCTTCTCTGGGCACCCTGTGCCAGCGCCTCACGTCCCTCACATCTATTGCTGTATCTAGATCCTTATCTCCAACCTGAACTTGCCCTGTTTCAGTCTGAACCCATCACCCCTTGTCCTGTCACTGCAGTCCCTGATGAAGAGCCCCTCTCCAGCATCCTTGTAACCCCCTTCAGATACTGGAAGCTGCTCTGAGGTCTCCACACAGCTTCTCTTCTCCAGGCTCAANAAGCTCTCCAGCATCCTTGTAACCCCCTTCAGATACTGGAAGCTGCTCTGAGGTCTCCACACAGCTTCTCTTCTCCAGGCTCAACAGCCCCAATGTTCTCAGTCTGTCAAAATATATTTAAGCAATATTTAAGCTTAATTTCCACTGATCACAGGCACCAACCATGTAAGCTTCAACATCTTTAAAACACCTTAGAAACACCACAGAACCAAGACACTGCTCACACACTTCAATACTGCAGATTGACTTATGGGTACCTGGAAATCTTTTAAACCCTGGGTATCTGCTTTAACAGATCAGCAATTTTTCCCTGTTTTCTTCCCTTTACCTGACCCAAGCATCATGACCACAACATGTGCAGGAAAGGGATATGCATCAGAGGAGGATGAGAATGCTAAAATGAACTGACCCCATCATAATTCTGGGGGAAGCAGCAAGAAAACATCAGAATCACAAAGCAGGAGTGAAATAAAGAGAGCAGAGTGTTCCAGACTTGAAGGTTATCAATGTATTCGGAGCTTTCCTGCTCTCTGTAATCACAAGCATGAGAAACTTGCCAAAAATGAATGGTTGAGGTGTAATTTGATGGCACTCTCCCCAAAAAAGCCTCTGCTAATGAAAGGCTGAATGTTGTCCTCTTCCAGACCTGCTCCCCCCAGCTCACATCACACCAAACCCACCTTAATCTCCTTTTCTCCTTGTTGCGTTGTCCTACTCGGTTGGTTGACTTGATGTAAAGGTGACGGTGCAACTCATCTATCAGGACCAAGTGCATGTTCATCTTCTTACTGTGGAGCTCCAGTCTCAAGTCGCTCAATCCCTCCACCTGAAGAAGGGGACCCTCCAAGGACTCCACTGCTGATACCTAAAGAGGAACACACAGGACAACATTTAAAGGTCAATTCGTTCACCTCAGGACTTGTCTCTTTGATTAGGGAGTGTCTGAATGATAACTCTACCCATAAACCCTTTTAAAGCAGAAAGTTTTATTTCTTTATTTCTTTAGTATTTCTTCATTTCTATTCCTAAAATTCTATATAAAAAGGGTCCAAGATCTGAACAGCTCCGATTTAATGAGCAGTCTTCAAATATTTGAGCATATGCATAAACCGACTTAGTTAAAACACAGTTGGTTAAATACAAATCAAAGCCCAGATTATCACAAAATAGAGGATTAGCAAGAGGGAAAGTGTTGGAAAAAGACACTGACAATGATGTTTGATTTTCTTTCTTCCTTTCATTACAGAAAAGCCAATGAAACATTACTGCCAATTCTATAAATGAGGAGAAAATGGCTTACAATTTATTTGCCTATGGTAATGTCAAGACATAGCTGGAAAAGCTTCGGAAGCCTCATCTTCCAGCCTACGCAGCAGCTATGACATGTAACTACACAGTTTAAATACACACAGCCACCAGATTAATGAAAGCCATTGCTAGTTGAAAGACAATCTGAACTCTAAAGACTGGGGGGTTCTAAATGCTCTACTTTTAAGGCTAAAATTAAAGAAATAACTCTATCCAAGCAACAGACAGGGACCCACGCTCCAGTAACACACACAGGCCACAGACAACGTTTCTCTGCTGCCGTGCTCCAACACTGACCAGAAGACATCAGTGGGCACTACGCTTTCTGCTGCTAGAGAAAATGCAAAGGCATCTCCATGTGTGCTCAATATCCTGGCATCCTAGAACCCCAGCCTGGTTTGGGTTGGAAGGGACCTTCAAGCTCCTCCAGCTCCAACCCCTGCTCCCACAGGCAGGGACCCCTTCCACTGGAGCAGCTTGCTCCAAGCCCCTGTGTCCAACCTGGCCTCCAACACTGCCAGGGATGGGGCAGCCACAGCTTCTCTGGGCCATCACCCTGGGCCAGCGCCTCAGCACCCTCACAGGGAACAGCTTCTGCCTCAGAGCTCAGCTCAGTCTCCCCTGTTCTCCCAGGTTCAAGCCATTCCCCTTGGCCTGGCCCTACAGGCCCTTGGCCCAAGCCCCTTTCTCTCCAGGTTCCCTGCAGCCCCTTTAGGCCCTGGAGCTGCTCTCAGCTCTCCCCTTCAGGAGCCTTCTCTCCCGCAGGCTGCCCCAGCCCAGCTCTCTCAGCCTGGCTCCAGAGCAGAGCTGCTCCAGCCCTCGCAGCATCTATTTTTATCCTTAAAGCAAGCATGGACCAAAGGCATCAGGAATGAAAAATCAGTGCAGAAAAGCAAGAGTACAAATTTACATCTCTCCCAGTTCACTTGTTTTTCTCACTAGTTAATAAAGCACTTCCACAGTTATACAAAATAATGAAATGAAATAAAATCCCTCTGCAGTGTTCAAAACCTCAGAGCTGACGTTGTAAGGAACTAGGAAGAGCATGTTTTGCACACAGAGATTGAAAATAGATAAAATCCCTGCTAACTAAAAGATATCATTAGTGAAAGAAGACGTTTGCTGCCACTTCAGGATTTAAGTTTATAGCAAATCTGTCAGCTAAACATTAAAAATTAAAAGCAAGGAGATACAGGAAGCAGCCAGCCAAGCTGAGGTCTGCTCCCTCAATACCACTAAGTATTAACTATATCGAAAGAGCCTCTATCAACGCCGTATTGCTTTGCTTGCCTCCAAATGATAAATGACCCTGACACAGCTCTGGGGCCATCAGGCTTTTGGAATCCAGAGCAGGTTCTAAGAGGAAGCTGCACTTTTACCTTCTTCCTAAGAAGTTTTGACAGGAAGTCCCTAACTATGAAGTTCTGTTCTCTGCATGCATGATGAGAATGTGCGCTTGCTGCCAGCCTTTAGGATAGAGCTTGGTCTTAAGAAAGAATGTGTGTCACAGTATTAACCACAGAGGCCCCAAAAGGCTTCTGCTGAACTCAACAACACTGCACATTCAGCACCGTTCAGGGCGTTCCCATCACTCAACACCAAGCACTATAGAATCACAGAATCAACCAGGCTGCAAAAGACACTTAAGATCAAGTCTAAGCATCACCCAAGCACTGCCAAGACCACCACTACCCCATGGCACTCCATCCTCCTTCTTCCCAGTACGTATCTGTGAACAGTTATGGAAGTTTGGCTGTAAAACACCACAAAACCACACCACAGATCAAGCAAAACAACAGATGAGGTGCTCCCTAAAAACCTGTAGAACCAATGGAGATGGTTCAGCAGACACAGCCTGGAAACCTTGGGCACAAGTGAAAGTGCTGATTTTCACCCTCTTTGGCAGGTGAGATGTACCCCAAGTTCTTCAATCCCTTGAACTTCCCCAGGCACTGGAGGGGAGCTGTAGGCATTCATCACTGCCCTGAAAGATGTCAGCAACTTCAGCAAAGCAAGAACAAAATCAGGAACAACATTTGTCAAAGTGGGAAGCTGAAAAGGGAAAATGCAACAAGGGAAGAAACAAACGAAGCAGGAAAATTACAATAAAGTTCCAAGCCAGCCAGGAATATTATTATGTAAAACACAGGCAACAAAAATTGAAAGCCTTGCACTCAGATCATTCATCTCTTAATTTATCTTCTCAGTTTCTAAAGAGTCAGTTGCTCTCAAAATTAACTAAGACCAACACAGGACCACAGCCTGGTTTGCGTTGGAAGGGACCTTAATGCTCATCCAGCTCCAGTCCCTGCCCCTTTAGGCCCTGGAGCTGCTCTCAGGTCTCCCCTTCAGGAGCCTTCTCTCCCCCAGGCTGCCCCAGCCCAGCTCTCTCAGCCTGGCTCCAGAGCAGAGCTGCTCCAGCCCTCGCAGCAGCTCCATGGCCTCCTCTGCCCTCGCTCCAACAGCTCCAGGTCCCTCTTGTGCTGCTGCCCCAGAGCTGGAGCAGGGCTGCAGGGGGGTCTCCCCAGAGCCCAGCACAGGGGCAGGATCCCCTCCCTGAGCTGCTGCTCCTGCTGTGGGGGTGCACCCAGCACACGGGGGGGTTCTGGGCTCAAGCGCTCACTGAAGCTGGGTCATGGGGAGCTTCTCATTGACCAACAGCCCCAGTTCCTTCTCCTCAGGCTGTTTTATCCATTCTCCCTCAGCCTCTGTCTGTGCTTGGGATTGCTCTGTCTCATGTGTGGGACCTTGGATTTGGCCATGTTGAACTTCATGAGCTTCTCACAGGCCCACATCTTCAACCTGTCAAGACCTTTCCAGATCCCATCCTATCAGGACAGCTTTCAAACACATCTTTTAACAGAAAATGGAACAGCCAACCATTTAGTGCACTTACATACACAAAACCAACCCAACCCCCCACATTCTGTACTCTGACCTTCCTTCTCCTGCAAAAAGCTGTGGGGTTTCTATAGGGGAAGGAGGGTTGGATGATTACTTTCTGATGGCACTTCTGACACTTCATATTTGCAGCCAGACCAGCTTGTATTCATGTCTTTGATAAATGGCACTTCCTCAGTGATTGCACTCTACAGCCAGGTTTCAACACCAGGCACTCGCAAAGCCTCTTCACTTGAGGCCACCCCACACCAGCCAGGCCTCACTTCACCACTGTTCTATCTTCAGAGATTCCATTTCCCACTACCAGCAACTATCAAGACAAAGCACAAAGAAGCAGCTTTCCTGTTCAGAACAGTTTGGGGCTGGAGAGCAGCTGAGGCTGAGCCCAAGAACATGGAAGTCAAGGTAAGGTCTATACCTTACCTTGTGGCAACAAGTAGAAGCATGGTATTTCAAATAGGAGAGCAAGTGTTTTCCACTTCTGTAGTTTTACTAACAGAAAGATGATTTAAGTCATGGCAACAAGCAAGCTATAAAACAGCACCCCAGATGATGCTTCAGAATACGTAATATGACATTAAAACCTTTGTCTACTTTGTGCTCGATAACCTACCACAGAACAGGAGAAGAGGCAGCTAAAACGAAGCAAAGATGTTTACAAAGAACACTTAAGATCAAAAATACCCTACAGATAGAGCCAACAATGGATCTGCTACAAGGAAAAGCTTCCAAGCCTGTGTCTCAGCCAGCTATCCTGGGAAGAGTCACTTCAGTTTCAGCAAATACCAACATTGTCATCACAACAGCCTGGCTGCCCAGAGCAGGGAGATGAGGAGTTAGAGACAGATGAGAAGAGGAGGCTGCGTGGAGACCTCAGAGCAGCTTCCAGTATCTGAAGGGGGCCTCTAGGGATGCTGGGGAGGGGCTCTTCATTAGGGACTGCAGTGACAGGACAAGGGGAAACGGGTTCAAACTGAAACAGGGGAGGTTTAGATTGGATCTAAGGAAGAAATTCTTTGCTGTGAGGGTGCTGAGGCACTGGAATGGGTTGGCCAGGGAGGTTGTGAGTGCTCCATCCCTGGCAGTGTTCAAGGCCAGGGGGGATGAAGCCTTGGCTGGCCTGGTTTAGTGTGAGGTGTCCCTGCTTATGGCAGGGGGTTGGAACTGGATGATCTTAAGGTCCTTTCCAACCCAAACTGTTCTGTGATTCTATAGATGGAAAAAAAAGGGAAGCAGAAAGCAGACAGGGAGAGCAGTAACAGTGACAACAATTCTGTTGACTACTTGGATGCACAAGCAGAAGTAGTTTATAATTGGCTTTGAAGTCCAAGTATTCATCTGGATCATGTCAACAAGCTGGTCAACCATCCTGAGGAGTTGTAAGGTTACAAAGGGACCTAGAAACCCCCCTTGGTGGCTCAGCTGAGAACACAGACACTGCCACGTGCAGCCAAGGAAGACAACATGAGCACCAAAACTAAGACCAGAAGACTTCAGGAATTGAATTCCTAATGGGAACTATCCATTGTCTGTCACTGGCAAAGTTGAAATCAAGACCAGAATTTTATGGCCCCACTCAGTGTGTAACAAACCATCACTTAGATTATACAAGAGACTGAAATGCATGATAAAAATACTTTAAGGTGATCAAGATTTACTGTTGCATCCTCAGCTCTCCCAACTTGGGCATTCCATTTCAACCGCTCGTTCTTAACCTGCTCCCATTCCAAACCCTGACATGTAAAAGGAGATGAGTGGGAGACAGGCTGCACAAAGCATTAACAGCTCAGAGCACACCACAAACAGTGATGCTGCTCAAGTTAGTAGTGACTCCTTCAGTTAGAAAACCTTAATTCAGCAGAAAACCCCTTTTATTTGGGCTAGCATGAGTGAATGCTGGTCCTCTGGTTATGGTATAATGAATAAATCAAGGAAAAAGAAGTACATTCTAGAGAGAAACCTAAATGCTGGGGGTTGACTGCATTCATATTGCTCACACTATTCCTAAACATGAAAAGCTTTTCACATTTTAAAAGGCAACTGTCTCCTTCTTGAATAATAGCTTTAAAAAACCAGGGATTTTGTATTTGAATTGCATCTCTAATTTTCCCACTCCTTTATTCCAAAGTTATCGGGAGTCTTCAGCCAGAGCCCTTCACTGCTAATTACTTATATCACCCTTTAGGATTTTAATTTTATTACTTTGAACAATTAAGAATAGAAAAGCCTTAAAGGCTACAACATTTCCACATCAGTTTTAATATGTTCAGTACATTAAAGCAAGTTTGGGATTATTTCAGTTCTCCAGCAGCGTTTTGAATGCTCCCTTCAAAAGAAGTGCTGGGAAATGAAACAGCTCTACGTGTAGAGAAGTAGAAACCATAGAAGAGTTCGGGTTAGAAAGGACCTTAAGATCATCCAGTTCCAACCCCCCTGCCACAAGCAGGGACACCCCACACTAAACCATGGCACCCAAGGCTTCATCCAACCTGGCCTTGAACACCCCCAGGGATGGAGCACTCACAACCTCCCTGGCCAACCCATTCCAGTGCCTCAGCACCCTCACAGCAAAGAATTTCTTCCTTAGATCCAATCTAAACCTCCCCTGTTTCAGTTTGAACCCGTTCCCCATTGTCCTGTCACTGCAGTCCCTAATGAAGAGCCCCTCCCCAGCATCCCTATAGGCCCCCTTCAGATACTGGAAGCTGCTCTGAGGTCTCCACGCAGCCTTCTCTTCCCCAGCCTGAACAGCCCCAACTTTCCCAGCCTGTCTTCATATGGGAGATGCTCCAGCCCCTGCTCATCCTCGTGGCCTCCTCTGGACTTGTTCCAACAGCTCCATGTCCTTTTGATGTTGAGGACACCAGAACTGCACCCAATGCTCCAGGTCAGGTCTCCTGAGAGCAGAGCAGAGGGGCAGGATCAGCTCCTTGGACCTGCTGGGCACGCAGAGTGGTTTGTGTTGGAAGGGACCTTCAAGCTCCTCCAGCTCCAACCCCTGCCACGCACAGGCAGGGACCCCTTCCACTGGAGCAGCTTGCTCCAAGCCCCTGTGTCCAACCTGGCCTCCAACACTGCCAGGGATGGGGCAGCCACAGCTCCTCTGGGCCATCACCCTGGGCAGCGCCTCAGCACCCTCACAGGGAACAGCTTCTGCCTCAGAGCTCAGCTCAGTCTCCCCTCAGGCAGGTTAAACCATCCTGTTGTCTATTGCTAGAACAACACAGTTCTACCGCACTCATCTTTGCTTCACGAAGCTTGTAGCACATGAAAACGAAAAGGCATTTGAACCATCCCATATGGCACCAGCCATTAAGGACACTGCTGAGGCTAAAGGCTATTTACACCTACTGAAGAGCAATAGCAAATGCACAATCCCCAGGTACCAGGGGGAGAAATTATTGTAGTTGCTCAGACGTACGGTACAGTCACCCAGGTACACATCAGTTTAATGGCAGCAAGCACAGAATTGAGGGATTGCTGTTAGAGCAAGTCAAAGAATTCCAGTAGTCGAGAACAGGCGTTCATATTGTCAGTAGAACACTGCCTATCCAGCCTGGAAAGAACCTCTGGAGGTTGCCAGTCCAGCCTGCTGCTAAAAGCTAACTTCAACGTTAGGCCAGGCTCAGGGCCTCCAGTCAAGGTAAGAAAATCTTCAAGCATGAGGATTCACAGTCTCGCTGGTCTCTTGCTCCTGGTGTTTAACCCCTCTCAAGGGGACAAGTTCTCTCCTCATGTCCAGTAATTTTCTGCCACAAAAAAGTGCTGATAGTTTGCTTCTTGTTTGCACACTTCTGAGAGGAGCCTGGCAGCATCTCCTAATACATTAAGTGCTTCTAACCCCAACCCACCTTGGGAGGTCTCCACTGGACTCACTCCTGTATGTTCCTGCTCCCATACAAGTAAAGGAACATACCTTTCCTGCAGAGGGTCCCCCAGAACTGGCACTCCAGATGCAGCCTCACACGTACACAGTTACCTCCCTTCATCTGCCAGCTCTGATCCTGCTAATACCAGAGCAGGACATCCAAATAACGGCACACAGTGTGACTGAGCCCAACACGGTGTTACCCAACAGTCACTGCCACCCTGCACACATACATGGAACTAAGGGTGCAATTACCACACTGCCCTTGCTTTTTGCTCCTTATCCTCACTGTGGGAAGCACTTTGGATAATGATGATTAAAGATGCTCTAAAACATGCAATGGTATCACATTTAATTAGATATTCGTCACTTTCTTTTCTTCCCTCAGCTTAGGCTACATTTCCCAAGTAGTTACCTGGTCTTTAATACTCCTATTACCAACTGTGTGCTATTCATGCTAACAAAAGGACTAATAGATGTAGAATTGTATCTAGAGGAGAAGAATTAACACTACAAGGCTCTGGTTAAGACTGATAATGGAATAGCAGCCTTTTCTCAGAGAACCTGAAAATGAGATGCACAGAAGAGAGCTACAAGTGGTTTCAGGGGCCAGAATAAACAGCTGAGGGTCCTTCAAGCCCTTTGCTCACACCCACCTGGCTTACCTAAATGGAAATTAGTGATCAATATTTGCTTCTGAGGCAGGGGGAGATAATGGCATTTTGTGTTTGAATACCTGGCCATAAAGATCATTACAGGCCAAAGAGCTCCTCTACACTTATCTTTTGGCAGTGGTTGAGGTGCAGAGAGGAGCTACAGCAAAAGAAAGCAGCTGGAAGGTGAAGCAATCAACAAACATCTGGTTGCTCTTCTTTAAAGAGATGATTTACCATGCAAATAGTGCCAAAAGAAATAACAGATAAACCCCACCACCACCTTTATCCTGTCTTTTTTGAACTCTGAAAGAAGTCTGTCTCTTCAATTGCAAGCCACACTTCAATACGTACAGAACCACTGTATTCAGTCATATCATACTGAAAATACTGGCCTGATTACAACAGAATTTGTCTTAAATAATCTGATAGCCACACTTAAACACAAAATCACTTCATTTAACTCAAAGTATTGGTCTGGATTAGAACAGAATTTGATTCAGATTATGTATCCCTGCCCATAGCAAGGGGTTAGAATTGGATGATCTTCAGGTCCTTTCCAACCCAAACCATTCTATGATTCTACAACAGTTATTCTGGATGTTAAAATCTACTTATCTACTTATTATTGCACTCATTATTACCCTTAGGAAATAAGGCTCAACGAAGCAAGCCTGGAAAAACAGCTCTGCTTTGTATGAGCTAAAAACCGCAGCTTAGAGGAAGTAACAGTGGCACCAGAAGCTCTCTGCAGCTTGTTTAAAGGTTACAGGCAGTTTATAGCAGGGCTTAATTGCCTTAAAAAGAACATGTAGCAAAACATTTGCTGATTGTAACATCCAGCTTGGAAGGGTTTAATTTAGCAGTTTCTAACAAAGTAGAAGCTAAGCACTAGTAAGAGACTTGTTAAAACTCTTTGCTCCTTCCTGACCTTGGCCAAATACAGGTAAAACTGCACATTCCCTCAACAGGTTTTTCAACAGTATTGGAATCTTATAGAATCCCAGCCTGGTTTGGGTTGGAAGGGACCTTAAAGCTTCTCCAACCCCTGCCATGGGCAGGGACCCCTTCCACTGGAGCAGCTTGCTCCAAGCCCCTGTGTCCAACCTGGCCTCCAGCACTGCCAGGGATGGGGCAGCCACAGCTTCTCTGGGCCATCACCCTGGGCCAGCGCCTCAGCACCTGAAAACAGGGAACAGCTTCTGCCTCAGAGCTCAGCTCAGGCTCCCCTGTTGGGGCAGGTTCAAGCCATTCCCCTTGGCCTGGCCCTACAGGTCCTTGGCCCAAGCCCCTCTCCAGCTTTCCTGCAGCCCTTTGGGTATTTCAAGACTGCTATAAAATCTCCCCTCTTTATTTTCAAAAAAAGCAATGTAAAATAGTTATGAAGAGAGGGGAATTTCTGTGTGTTAATTCTAGACCTCCACAGTCCTGGAAGCCTGTGAGAAGGTACAAAACGTGGCTGCTTAACCCCTGACAGCATTCAAGGCCAGGTTGGACACAGGGGCTTGGAGCAAGCTGCTCCAGTGGAAGGGGTCCCTGCCTTTGGCAGGGGTTGGAACTGGATGGGCTTTAAGGTCCATTCCAAACTGTTCCCTGTTTCTATAAGCAGGTGCTCCTTCAGGTTAAAACCTCAGAATAATGATTCTTCAAACTAGAAAACCAAATGCTTTGTGGCTAGGGTACCAGCTTATCCTGAGTTCACACAACAGGAAAGGAAACATGAACAAACAACTGAGAAAGGTTAAAAGAAACCAATGTGCTGGGTCACCATTTGAAGCAAAAGAAGTCACATCACACACACAGCCTGACAGAGGGAAAAAGCTGAACCCTTTGAATAAAGCAGTAAATAAATAGCAACAACTGAGAAGGTTTCAGCTGCTTAGCTGGGTGAATAAGACAATGCTGACATTCCAAAGGAGGAGAACTGCTGTACTGCTTCTATAGGAACTCATTTTCAAGCGTACAGGAAAGGAAAAGGACTAAGAAGTATCTTAAACATGTGTAGCCCAATCTGAACAAGCAGCTCACTGTATTCAGCTGGCACCCGACTTGTGTCAGTAAGGATCCAACCCCTAAACTTGAAGAAGCAGGAAAGTGCTCATACTCCAGCTGTTGGGAATTTGGGAAAAACAGCAGAAAAGCTACAAATGATGGCCTGTCTCCAAGGAATTTACTACTTGATAGAGGGAATAGCAGATAATGCCTTAAAGAACTGATCCTCAACCTTCTACCACCACAAAGGTATCTAAGGGATGAATTACACACAAGGTCCCTCCCAACCCAAACCATTCTCCAATTCATCTCTAAATTTGATCTATATTTCAGTTGCAAGGTGAATTAAGATGAGGCTGAAAAGCTGCTGCCTTTGAAGGCAGGACATGCAAATAATGGGACACATGGAAAACTTGTACCTAGGCTACTCTTACATCTAAAGACTGCAAACTCCCTGCTCCCAAGCTGCTCCAAGCCAGTGTACAGCATAGCGTGAGTTGCTATCAGGACAAACAACCCTGAACTTAAAGAACCCCCAGATGGTTCTCAAGCAGGGAGCTTTAGCTAAAAAGCATAGAAAACAGGAAAAGCACAAATCAGCACCACCTATCCCTGATTGTCACTGCTCCTTCCCCTTAAAAACAGGAAAGGGAGAGAAGGTACACACAGGATGCAATGATTAATGAGTAGCTATACAACACTGATGACAAACGGCACCAAGTGTTGATTAACATACTGGGTATTGAGATGATGAAGAAATTGCTACCAATTTTGTTCACCTTTAAACAGTCTTGAAAGAATTAAGCTAAAAGCAAACAAAGAGCAATGAATGACTGAGGACTACAGAAGGTGACTCCTTTGCTGTACTCAGGACACAGCTGAGCTTACTCCCTTTCTTAGGATGAGAATATTTGCTGCCTGCCTGATGCGGGAAGGGGGAGTGATGAGGATGACTGCAGCAGAAAGGGGGAGAAGTTTAAATGATTAGTTTGAAAGAGCCAGAGCTACACACACACAAAAAGTACCCAGGTTGCAAGAAAACAGCTCCTTCCTGAGATGAGCTGTCAGTGGCAGCTTGCTTGATGGGGAAGGACAGGGAAAAACATACATACAGGAACATGGTAAAAGGGCTCCTTGTCTGTGGGGTTATCTCCAACCTGAACTCCCCCTGTTTCAGTCTGAACCCATCACCCCTTGTCCTGTCCCTGCAGTCCCTGATGAAGAGCCCCTCTCCAGCACCCCTGTAGCCCCCTTCAGACACTGGAAGCTGCTCTGAGGTCTCCATGCAGCTTCTCTTCTCCAGGCTCAACAGCCCCGGTGTTCTCAGCCTGGCTCCATATGAGAGGTTCTCCAACTCCTGATCATCTTTGTGGCNCTGAGGTCTCCACGCAGCTTCTCTTCTCCAGGCTCAACAGCCCCGGTGTTCTCAGCCTGGCTCCATATGAGAGGTTCTCCAACTCCTGATCATCTTTGTGGCACCCTCTGGACTTGCTCCAACAGCTCCATGTCCTTTTGATGTTCCTCCATCTTACAGAACTTTGCTTTTTTCTCCTGTTGATGAAACTACTGCTCCTACTTTATAAAAGCATCAAAGCAAACCTGTTATAAACACACTGACACAAAGCACAAACATCCTTTACATTTAATTTCTTAAATGGCACTGACCCAACCTAACTTACTATTTCCCTCTACAAACTTTAAAATGTGTATGAAATCGTGGTCCTCACTTGATGTCCTTTACTCCAGCTCCACGAATTTAATGCCTTGGAATTTGCCTCAGTCCTGTCACCCATCAATCATTCTACTCCCTCCCCCACTCACTGCAATACATCAATGTCTTTTCAGTACAAAAGCGCTGAAACCAAAAGCAGTGAAGGAACAGAGCAGCTAAAAACAACCAGAGGGGATTATCCAACTGCTCACTTGGACTTCCCTTCAAACGATTCCCCTGAAATGGGAAAGTCAGAGTATCCACTGGCAGCATGGAACTGCCCAAGATTGTTTCCATTAGCATGATGTGATGAAAATGAGACATAGGACACGAGGATGAGCAGGGACTGGAGCATCTCCCATAGGAAGACAGGCTGGGAAAGTTGGGGCTGTTGAGGCTGGGGAAGAGAAGGCTGCCTGGAGACCTC
>NDXB01008071.1:39768-57967 GCA_002631895.1 Agapornis roseicollis
ATATAGCCTTTAATGACTTGATTTAACAACATTCCTTCTTTCAGCTGTTTCCAGCATTTCATCTCTTTGATTATTTAAACAAATGGAAAATACTAATTTCTCCCTATGGGCACCTCCTGGGTCAAGAGTAGAGTCAGAACAATCAGATCAACTCCACAGCCCTCTCTGATACTCGAGTTCATTAAGTAACTGCCAGGCAGAGAGTACAGTGCACTTCAATGCACGGACCAATGCCGGGGGAGACCAGCCAAAAAATTGCTCCTTCCAAGCAAGAAACCTTCAGTCCTTGCCCACTGCTGCCCATGCTGCCATGTGCCCTCTGCTTCGAGTTCTGGCTTGGCTGCAGTGTTGCGTAGCACACCTAAAACATCTCTTCTGGAAAAGGATTCTAAATCCTGCCTTCCAGCAACCAAGCTCATCCTTCAGCTCAAGTCCAAGCTACACCTTCAAGCCCAGCCTGCCTTTGCCACCAGCCCTGCTGCTCTACCCTTAGGACGCTGCCCATTGCCTTCTCTTAGGAAACTCCTTCTGAGCCAGAATTCCCCTCTCAGCACCTCACCACAGATCATTCAGGTTCAAAAGGACACTTAAGATCATGGAGTCCAACCATTCCCAGCCCTGCCCAGGCCACCCCTGCCCCATGGCACTGAGGCCTCGTCTCCACGCTGGGGGAACCCTTGCAGGGCCGGTGCCTGCAGCCCTGCCCTGGGCAGCCTCTTCCAATGCCTGAGCACCCTGGGGGCAAGGAATTGTTCCTCAGCTCCATCCGAACCTGCCCTGGGGCAGCTTGAGCCCGCTTCCTCCTGGCCCATCCCTTGTTCCTTGGGAGCAGAGCCCAGCCCCTCCTGGCTCCATCCTCCTCTCAGGCAGTTGCAGGGAGCAAGGAAGTCTCTCTCCCCTATGCCCCCTTTTTATGTTAAAGGGAAAATACACATGTCCATGTGCACTCAATTGCCACATGAAAGTGAACTTCACTTTTGGGAATTTAACGTGTAAAAACCAAGATTCTTGATATAAAAAAGTAAAAACTCAGAGTTTCAAAAAAGTATAGACAGAAACTAACTGAAATACCTTTGATCTGAAGCAAGAGTTCCATCTGTTCCAGATCCTCCTAATTTCTCCAAAGCTTCACCATTTAAAGGAGGTTGGAACTAAAGTTTCTTTTAACACAACCTGTGTTAGAAGCAATTACAGAACAGGTAAGCTGCTCCTACCAGCTCCGCTCACCAGAGTGTGCAATACCAAGATGCTGAATGAACACAGAGTGTGGATGTGTGGCATCTAAAGCTCATCTGTGGATACAGATTTGGGAACAAAAAAGCTGCCACTTGAAATTTTTGCCTTCCTACAAATAGAAGCTGTCACAAACTACCTCTGATTGTGTTCATCCTCCTGGGAAAAGCTGCCATTCTTTCATTAACAATTCTTGCCAGCATTACTCAGTCGCTGCACATTAGAACCAGCAGCTGGAGAGTTTGGAGTGCTAATGAAACCTGTAACAAAACCATCTTCAGTCGTCTTCTGCAAACAATAAGGGAATTAAAATTTCAATTTAAATGCAGAGGTTTGAAACATGCTTCAGTGGCAAAATTACTTCAATTAATGCGAGTGGAATACAAAGGACAGGCTGCAGCAGCAGGATGCAGCAAGCAGAAATGATGCCATTAGAGCGCTTGCATCAACCTAATGCAAAGGTCTCATTTGGACGGTACCTATCACACAGCTACAGGCAACGGTATTAATCAGTGCTTCAATTTCAGCGGGAGGGATACGCGCTCCTTGTCACATCACTTTGGGCTTTTTATAAGCTATGAGCATGTGTTTACCTGGAGGAATGAAACCAAAGGACAGAGATCTATATACACTTCGCTGCCCTGACAGCATGGTAATGACTCGACGTAATATTCATATCAGATGGACGAGGAAGAAATCATGCTGCAGGCAGTGAGTGATTACAACATCACTGTCTTGCAGAGGTAGCGTTGAAGGGAGATGGCAAAAGCCACTGAGCCTGCAGTGATATTTGCCTGTGACAAAGCTCCAAATGCAGGCAGGTTACTGTGTCATTATTCCAAGTACACTTGTCTCCAAATGAGAACTGCAAGCGTCAAGGAACAGCTGAAATAGCGCCTTCAATTTTCACTTCAGGTCTCTCTGCGTTTCTTGATGTATTAAAAAAGCCCAAACAAACTCACAGCTGCTTTTTACATCATTATCATTTGATGTCCTACAAC
Source organism: Agapornis roseicollis (assembly GCA_002631895.1). Lineage (NCBI taxonomy): Eukaryota > Metazoa > Chordata > Aves > Psittaciformes > Psittacidae > Agapornis > Agapornis roseicollis. The sequence continues at coordinate 42,003 of NDXB01008071.1, forward strand.
AGACATTCTATTCTGGAGAACAAAACCACACAAACAAGAAACAAAGCACACAGAAGTCCTTACCTCAGTGAGGTCTAATATTGGCTCTAAGGTGGCCTTGAGCAACCTTACTGATACCTTACAAGTATAGGTGTAAAAAAACCTGCACACACAATACACTGCGAGCCAGTAACATCAAATACACATACTGCAAAACATTTCTAAAGCACATAAATAAGTCCTAAGTATTTATCATACTTCTCATCAGGGACTGCAGTGACAGGACAAGGGGTGATGGGTTCAAACTGAAACAGAGGAAATTCATGCTGGATATAAGGATATAAGGAAGAAGTTCTTTACTGTGAGGGTGCTGAGGCGCGGGCCCAGGGTGATGGCCCAGAGAAGCTGTGGCTGCCCCATCCCTGGCAGTGCTGGAGGCCAGGTTGGACACAGGGGCTTGGAGCAAGCTGCTCCAGTGGAAGGGGTCCCTGCCCGTGGGAGCAGGGCTTGGAGCTGGAGGAGCTTTAAGGTCCCTTCCAACCCAAACCAGGTTATGATTCTATAAAGTACTGCTATTTAAATTCTTACACTTCCTATCTTATATTCCAGAAAGGAAATGAATCATTCTCTGGAACTTTCTTCTGAAAATTATAGATAGAATCATGGAATCCAAGGTTGGAAGGGACCTCAGGTATCATCTGGTCCAACCCTTCTAGACAAAGCCTGACTTAGAACAGGTGTCCCAGCACCTTGTCCAGCTGAATCTTAACAGTGTCCAACATCGGGAGAACCAACAATTCCATGGGGAGATTATTCCAACAATTATTATTCCAATAAGGAACTTCTTTGCATGAAAAATACAACAGCAAAGCCAAACCAAGCAGACAGGCATGTCCATCAATAAAAGCAAGCCCCAATGTTAACCCTGAATACTGTGGGGTTCCCCCTGCACTGACCACTCTTTAGCTCTTGCAGCTGAAAACACCAGACAGCCACCACACTCCAATCCCCTGCATCAGAAACCTGAGGAAAGGTTTGGCCAAACCTGACTGCTCTCTCCCACATGCTGCTTTGAATCATTGCACTGCCAATCTGCTTTCAGGAAGTCCAAAGGGTTTTACATACAGGATACATTTTATATAGTAGCTTAAAAATTCCACTCCATGCAACAGAAATCAATATATCACCCATGGAAGATATAAGACAAGAGTTCATTTAAAAGGACAGTGAGACCGAGGAGAGTAAGACACAGAGAATGCACCACATGTGGCATGAAAAGAGATCATGAGCAACAGAAACCAACAGGAAGGTGAGAGTGAAATCAGACAAGAGGGTGTGAAAGCAACACCACAAATCCAGATAGGGTTACACGTGCCAGAGAATGGGATGAGGAGTCTGGCATCAAACTATTGAAAAGCTTTCAGAGGGAACAAGCTGTAGAAAATCACATTTAAGGTAAAATGAGCTAAAATGGAAAGAAGGGAAATAAAGTTCAAACCTGGGTTCTATGAATATGGGGTGATACAACTAAGATTTCCAACGCTTTTTCCTGTTGAACCGTAACGTATTCAAAGGAACAGCTCAGAAAGAAAAGAACAGTAAAACAGAAACACACAGTAATAAAAGAAGGCAATGAAAAGGATTCCTTGAACGCACTGTCTGGCAAGCACAGGAGGAATATGAGCAGACATACTTTTGCCTTCAGTTTTGAATCACAGAAGCAGAAAGAATCCTATTGCTGTGGGTAAAGAACTAGATGGCAACAAATAACCAGGACACAAACAGGTAAAGGCAGCTCTGAAAAACAAGAGCCAAGCAAAGAGGACGGGAGACTATCACCCAAGGTCCAGTCAGGATGGATCAGAACAAAGCCAAATGGAAACTCCAGTCCAAGAAAGCAGCAAGTGACAAGAGAGGAAACCAAGCAGGAAACCAGGAAACAGCAGCACAGACAGGTCTGCCTGCAGACAACCAGATGGCTGACCAGTGTGTTCCCAACACGAGGTACCACATCTCACCAGCATGTCCGTGGCATTGAGGTAGTGCTTGCTGGCCATGCATTGCTCCAGCTTCTGAGGCACTTGCTTGATGTTCTCTATCTCATCCAGCAAGTTCAGGACATGTTTGTGCTCAATGCCTTCAATCCACAGCTTGCGCAGCTCATCCCGCTTGCAGTGCAGCAACATCTTACAGGACAGCAGGTTCTCCTTCACCTACAAGCAACATGTCAAAAGTTTAATGACATGAAGTTTAACCGGCAGCTTCTAACAGATCAGCCCTTCCCCACATTTACTTCCTTAGGAATTCCAGGAAGAACACAAAACTATAACCAAATCCTGAAGATTTCTGGTCGTTCCCTTAGCTGAAAGAAAAGACAGAGTGCTTACAAACCAAACTGCTTTCATAGTAAATGGTTTTGAGTATGTTTTCAACCTGTACTGGAAACTTAACTTCAGTGTAACATGAACACACACAGGATCCTATTAACCATGACCAGTAGCTTATTTGCACATGTTCCAAAAATCAATTCAGTATTTTGGCATAAAACATGAATCCAATTTTCAGTGAAGGCAAATAAGCCACTACTAAGTTGTTTGCTGTAAACATTTTCCATCTGCCTATTAAATCTCCTGGCACATCTCCTCCTTTCTTCAAGTTTGGTGTCCATTTCTTGAAACATGATTATCTAAGAGTACATCTTCCTAGGAACTCGAGCAATGCCTTTTTTTTGTGACAGAGACGGTTTTATCAGAATAAACTGCAGCTAAGATACAATTAAATTCAGCATTTCCATTATTTATCAAAGTTATCACATCAAGGGCTGGAGCAGCTCTGCTCTGGAGCCAGGCTGAGAGAGCTGGGCTGGGGCAGCCTGGGGGAGAGAAGAGAAGGCTCCTGAAGGGGAGACCTGAGAGCAGCTCCAGGGCCTAAAGGGGCTGCAGGGAACCTGGAGAGAAAGGGGCTTGGGCCAAGGGCCTGTAGGGCCAGGCCAAGGGCAATGGCTTGAACCTGCCCCAACAGGGGAGACTGAGCTGAGCTCTGAGGCAGAAGCTGTTCCCTGGGAGGGTGCTGAGGCACTGGCCCAGGGTGATGGCCCAGAGAAGCTGTGGCTGCCCCATCCCTGGCAGTGCTCAAGGCCAGGTTGGACACAGGGGCTTGGAGCAAGCTGCTCCAGTGGAAGGGGTCCCTGCCCGTGGGAGCAGGGGTTGGAGCTGGAGGAGCTTTAGAGGTCACTTCCAACCCAAGGGCTGATCACGTAGTGTTACCATTCAGTTTGGTTTTGGATCCTCATGCCACCTTGTAAGTGGCAAAGTCTTCACTATCCCAACCCATTCCAGAAAACATCAAGAGTTTTTACTCTCCATTCTTCCTGCTAAAAAATCACATCCCGCATTCCCAGCTTTTAGGTTCTCCCAACATCCCCTGGTAAGGTCAGTGTAACGGAGTTTTTCTTGCATCACGCATATCAATACTACACATTAAAATGTGGCAGCTAGTAGCAGCCCAGCTTCACACATCGCTTTCACACTACTCCTGGTTCTGTGCTAAGTTCTAAATACTTGGGGTCCAACCCTTCCTCAGGCTGAGCTCTCACTGAATTGCAGATGAAGAGACACTCAGAAGCAGGTCCTTAATTTACTTTTAAATAATGAGCCTCCAAAGCACTCCAGAAATCCCATTTCAATACATTCTCCCTTGATCACCTCAAGGTAGTTTACAAGAATACATGTGGAATACAAAAATGGACCAAAATGCAGACAAGCAGTAAATAGCATCAACTATATAAACCAGCCTCCCTCCAGAGCCTGAACAGCCTGAGATACCCATACAGTAACATTGCACTCTGTCCTGCTAAAAAGAGTAACAGAAAAAACCCCAGCTAACACAGAAAACCAAATGTAAGGGGGTCATAACTTGCTGCAAAGGCAAACTAAAAAGCAGAGTTCATTTCAGACTTAATCCCTGCTCAATACCTTAACCAGAAGTGTGTCAGTGACCCAGCACACCATCATCAGAGGGCTGCTGTCACAGGGAGCCAAAGTAGGTCAGCAAAGCAATAACAGGGCTAGAAGGAATCTCACAAGACATTCCTACCCCTGTCCTTGCAAAAATGATCATCAACTACAGCTACATCTGGGAGCAGGGGAAGGAATGAACAGCAAGTCTTTAGGAAAGAGCTTCCCCTTGGTAGGGTAAATTGATTCTACTTCGCAATTCAGTTTTACAGCAGTAACACCTCTAAACCTAGATTTAAAACTAAGCCTTCCCATCAAGAATTCAGACAATTGACTACAAAAGGTAGATACACACAGGGATCTGGACTATCACTGCCACAATTCCTAACACAAGCAAACACCAGCGCCATCATCCACCTTCCAGAGGAGAGGAACATCAGAAGCGAGTCTGACAGTGTAAAACACACAGATGACAAATCAGACCTAGGGCCTCCCATGAGATCAGGTCAAAACTATTCCATTACATATTGACCAAAACTAATAAGAAAACTTGAATATCAAAAGGTCCTTCACCTTTGCGGTCACTCTTGTAGGTAGGACCAAAAGGTCACAGCCCTCTATGTTTCCTCTGCCCCCTGCAAAGCTTGGTACCCTATGTGAAAATGCCCCATTGGTTATGGCTTATTTCAAATCTAGTGCAATTGATCTCTGCTTTCAAAGAGCTGAGCTTTGTACATAAATCCTACAATGAACTCTTACCATTGGCAAGCATTAGGATGGTCTCATTTGCTTCAAAAAGGGTAAACGAATTCTCAAAGGCAGAAGGGTCAGTACATAACCCCAGAAGGGTAAAAGCCCACTGCTCCTTGTGAAAGGTTTTAAGCTGAGAACTCCAAAGTGTAAGGAAAGGAAAAACAAAGACAACTGGTGCCTGATTTGCAAAGTTTAGGTACAACAAAATACACAGGGAATAGAAAATGGGACAGGAGACCAAAGAACTAACCTACTATTGCAAGGGAAGAGCAGATCCAACAAGTCCACAACAAAGACTGCCAGAGTTATTTACTGGCACACTACTGAAGCAGGAGCACTCAAAATGCAGGGATACAGGGGCACAGAGTTCATGTATATTCACACAACAGAACTGAGCTTAGAAATAGCACCCAAATTCAGGTTCTCAGGGGGAAAGCAAGCTGATGAATCACCCTGGCTAGTCAGGAGGTGGTTGGAGGCCAACACAGCAAAACACAAACGAACTAGATGGAAAGGTGTTAGCTTAGCGGCCCTTAGAGTGCAGAAACCTGACAGCAACATGCCCAGACAAGAAGTGAAGAGGGTACACTGCAAAGCTTTGAGCTTCACATCCACCTCTCTGCTTGCTTTTTAAGAGCTCTGTTCTTAAACACAAGAGAGATCCCCATGGAGGGAACACAGGCAGCAAACACAGCCAGGAACCCCTGTATTGGGACTGGATGGTCTGCTCTTAGCCAAGCCAGAGTTACCCACTACCCTCTGATCAGGCCTAGATCAGGATTAGTAGGTAACAGAGCTTCCTCAGTTCAACTTTCACTTAGAATTATGATGAGCAGCTGGAGAAGCACAGAGATAAATGTAAGTTGAAAATGGGATTTTGCAACATTACACTATTGTAAGAGGACTGTACACAGGAAGAGGAAAAGGCTCAGGAGGGACCTGATGGCTCCCTCCAAGTGCCTGAGAGGAGGATGGAGCCAGGAGGGGCTGGGCTCTGCTCCCAAGGAACAAGGGATGGGCCAGGAGGAACCGGGCTCCAGCTGCCCCAGGGCAGGTTTAGATGGAGCTGAGGAACAATTCCTTGCCCCCAGGGTGCTCAGGCATTGGAAGAGGCTGCCCAGGGCAGGGCTGCAGGCACCGGCCCTGCAAGGGTTCACCCAGCGTAGAGACGAGGCCTCAGTGCCATGGGGCAGGGGTGGCCGGGGCAGGGGTGGCCTTGGCAGGGCTGGAGCAACAGCTGGACTCAATCTGCGAGTTCTTTTCCAACCCAGTGAATTCTATGATTCTAAGAAGAGAAGCTGCCCAGATTTACACTCAGAACACACCCCATGGAGCCACTGCAAACACAGAAGCACACACGAAGTGCTCACCTGCTTGATCTTGTTGCGCGAGTTGGTGATGCGCTCAGTGATGCTCTGGTAGGTGCGGATGGCGGTGGTGAGCTCTGTGTAGTGCTGTACAATGAGCTCATCCAGATCCCGGTCACACTTCTCATAGGCTTCTTCCAGGCGCCCTTTCTCAGTCTCACGGTCCTCAACATCATCACTGGTAGATAAAGTCCTGCAGACAAAGAAAGATGACAAAAACAGGGGTCTTTTGAAGCTACCTATGAGGATATGAAGCCTTTGCTTAAAGAATTCATTACTACCACAAACCTTTAGGCACTCTTAAGTCTGTACACTTCAAGAGAAGCTTACTTCTGGGAAAACTTGTGCATGTGGTATTAGTAGAGAAAAAGCAGCCTTTCAGAACATAAAAACCCCATAAATACTATGTTTCATTATTTCCATGTTTTCAGATACTTCAGCACTTCTTTACTACACCGCGGGGTTTAGGCAAAACGAGTGTTCAAGGCCAGGCTGGACAGCACTTGGAGCAAGCTGCTCTAGAATCATAGAACCATAGAACAGTTTGGGTTGGAAAGGACCTTAAGATCATCCAGTTCCAACCCCCGCCACGGGCAGGGGCACCTTTCTTTGCTGTGAGGGTGCTGAGGCACTGGAATGGGTTGGCCAGGGAGGTTGTGAGTGCTCCATCCCTGGCCTTGAACACTGCCAGGGATGGAGCGCTCACAACCTCCCTGGCCAACCCATTCCAGTGCCTCAGCACCCTCACAGCAAAGAAAGGTGCCCCTGCCCGTGGCGGGGGTTGGAACTGGATGAGCTTTAAGGTCTCTTCCACCCCAAGTCACTATGATATCATACATACAGAGAGGAACCCATCTAAAGCCTACCCATGCTTTCCAATAGCCAATATGTTTTCAAACACAGATACAGCAAACTAATGTCATGGGCCCTAATCTTCCCCCATTTATTTTAACCTCTGAGTAACACCAGATACTTTTAATCTTAATCCGAAGCAAGATGTTTAATTTCTTTTACATATACACCTACAGAACAATGAAGCCTGAGGCTCCACCAAAACTGTTGCACATGTAATGAAACTGGCACAGAAGACAAAAGCTTTTGGGGTCACTCCAAGTTCCTACTCCAGAATCAATGTGATAATTCATTTTCTCCCTCTCCCCCTCCCTCAGCCCCCTGTAATGAGACCCATCCTGCCCTCAGATCCTGAAGCCCAGGCCTCAAAACCATGTCGCTACCAGAAAAACCTGGGACTCAGCAGTAGCCAGTATGTCCTACAGTAGGTTGCACTCTGAGGTCTTCAGAAGACAACTTCAAAAGGCATCTGGAGCATCTACTTGTTGAAAGTACAATGCCATTATAAATACAACCTGTAGAGCATGAAAACACACAGACTGTTATTTAAGTTACAGAAGTTTAGGCCTCTGAACTGAGGCACCATCTGAAGATGGTACAAATCCTGTACTGAAAGAGCATCAAAGTAGTAAAAGACTACAGCAGCCAGTATTTCAAACAAAAAGACAATGGAAAAAATACCCCAATAATAGAGAATTTGAGTTCTTCCCACATTTCTTAAGCTATTTGTGTAGAGAAGGTCAAATAATCGGAAGGAGCCAAAACCCACGTTGCTGAACACTGTGGCTGCTCTCTGCTACTGTCAATGAGGTCCAGTCAAACTAAACCCAGTACCTCCATCTGTCAAGACAGAAAACATCAACTCTCCTTGCAGTAACAAGCACTTGTCCTCTGCAGCAGGAGTTGGAAGGGAAGAACTGCTTGCACATCACTGAAAAGTAACAGTGGAGAGGAAGTCGTTTCCTTATGGTTTATTTAAGAGGATCTTAAACAAGCAGGACACCAGAAGGGTATTCAATAGATTTACTCTGAACTCTTCAATGCCATTAGCAGAGACTCAAGCGCAAAAGCTCTTCTCAAAGACTTCACTGATGAAATGCTCCCTCTCGCTGCCAAGAAACATACCCCAAACTTTCAGCTGACTCCTTCCCCTCCAAGCAAAGCAACAAGCTGTACCACCTACTCAAGGCCTTCGCCTCTAAAACGAAAGCAAAAGCCATTTCACAGGGATCACAACCCAAGAAAGAGCAGCAAAGGAAACCCAAGTGAGCAAGCAAATCTGTACTCCCATATGGAACATGGCATGAGGGGAGGACAGGAACACACACACTTTTCTGCTCAACTACAAGGACAGAGGAATTACAGCCAAAATCTGTCCTACAGCACCCTGCAAGAAGACAATGTACCCTAGAGATGGAGTTTGGTTTCTGCTGCTTTAACACTTGTCACTCTCAGATGGCAGTGGCAGAAGGCCATAACAGATACCACATGAAATGAGGAGAAGCAATCCTCTTCTCTTCACCATGCATCACACTCTCCTCCCTGCTCCCAGGTACCAAGAGCTGCACTTTTGACAGGGGATGAAGGTGCATCGCCCCTCTTGCATGAAGAGCATCTTGAGATGAGAACACCCCTCCTCATTCCACTGACAGAGCTTTTTCCAATGCATGAAATTTGTAACACTTCAAGTTCCATGCTTCATGGTAGCTAAAAACAGGGATGTTTTATGTCATTAAAGTGATATTCTAGTACCAAACATTCTTCATTGTGTCTTAAATCACGTTTTCACATAAAAAGATGATGTTTTTAACTGCACTGCATCCAAAATGCTTTAATATCATGCAGAAAAGATCTGGAAAGTGAGAAGAGTGGTTAGAAAATAAGCCTGGAATGAACAAATCTGAGTTACAGTCTCTGCTCTGCCACAGACCTCTGACACTGCGCTTACAGCACCCTCACTGCAGGCTGCATCTTGACACTACAGCATGAGCTAAACACAGCTATTTGTTAACTCCAGACTCCTGAGGGAAATATCTGCATTTCAGCTGAAAGGATGAGCAGGAGGATCTGTGTCATGGGATCAGGGAATCATAGAACGTTCAGGTTGGAAGGGACCTTGAGATCATCCAGTTCCAACTCCCCAGCCACGGGCAGGGACACCTCACACTAGACTGTGATGCCCAAGGGTCTGTCCAACCTGGCCTCCAACACTGCCAGGGATGGGGCAGCCACAGCTTCTCTGGGCCATCACCCTGGGCCAGCGCCTCAGCACCCTCACAGGGAACAGCTTCTGCCTTAGCTCCAACCTGAACTCCCCCTGTTTCAGTTTGAACCCATTACCCCTTCCTTGTCCTGTCACTGCAGTCCCTGATGAAGAGCCCCTCTCCAGCATCCTTGTAGCCCTCTTCAGACACTGGAAGCTGCTCTGAGGTCTCCACGCAGCTTCTCTTCTCCAGGCTCAACAGTCCCAATGTTCTCACCCTGGCTCCATACAGGAGCTGCTCCAGCCCCTGAGCATCCTCATCGCCCAGTTTCTCTTTCTCACCTTGGGAATCCACAGCACCGGTCCACCAAACAAGCTGTAATTACATGCACCAAGAACTACCAAAACACCCACCACTGTTAGCAGGGGTCATGTAAACACCTTCCACAGAGTAATGCATGAAGATGTTAAAACTGGGTATCTTTTAAAGCTCCTTCCAACTCAAACCATTCTAAGATTCTATACACTGGAAAACAACCCTAAACATACAGTTAATGCAACAGTACCAAACGCACTTGTGAGACACGGTGAAGTTTGGGTTCCTGCTATAACAGATGAATAGAAAGCATGTGTCTGCCCCATCCCTGGCAGTGCTCAAGGCCAGGTTGGACACAGGGGCTTGGAGCAAGTTACTCTAGTGGAAGAGGTCCCTGCCCATGGCAGGGGGGTGGAACCAGATGAGCATTCAGGTCCCTTCCAACACAAACCAGTCCGGGATTCTATGTCCAAGAGCGCGTTTGGCAGTAAATCATGTTCCACTAAGAGCTCTCACAGATGAACACACTGTCTTTGTGAAGAACTGCTTATTTCTCTAGAGAATGTTCCTCAGCATGGCCACGCCAGACGCAAATGTCAATCCTCTTTAGGAACTGACATACTGTTTGAATTTGAAGCTGAACAGTATTGGTTATCTCAGTGCTTAATGAAAACATCAATGCTCTCCACCCTGTGCTATAGATCGCAGGAGAACTGTGGATTGCTATAGCCAATGTAAAAGCAGAACCCAACTGACCTCTACCACGGGCTAGAAAAGTTTTTAGTTTCAATTAAATAAAATCCCATTTCAAAATTCATGATTTGGAAAGCATTGGCTTGAATCCCTCTGCAACACCAGCAGTTTGTTAACAAAAGCTAAAAGATCCTTCCCCAAGGCTAAGAACACATCATTCATATCAGAGGATGTCACAAGCCTCTCCAACACTCCAGCAAGTTCCTGCCCATCTCGGGCTTCCTCACAACTTCCAGACACATCCCTATTGTCACAGCACATTCAAATCGTGCTGCTCTGTTGTCTGTGTCCTTATCATCGAGTTTAACTTGCCCTCTATGGGCTATTTGCTCTAAAAACACTTGACATTTGCACAGCCAAAGCATAGATGTTTATGAAGCCTGAAAGGTCACATCAGGGCCTTTATTTTAGAAACCACAAAACATGGCAAAAGGACAAAGCTCCTGTAGCTGGAGATGAGAAGCCTCTCAGATAGCACAAGCTGATTCCTATTGAAACGATAACTGTCTTCTAGTGCCTCAACTAGCAATTTTAGTTGCTATTCTGCTATTTGTCTGCTTAGATATATTAATACACATCTGCTGCCACCTTCAGCAGAATGAAGATGATTTAGTGGGGAAAACCAGTCCACCTGGCTGAGCACTAGGCAGCATCTCACACAGCCTGAACTCCAAAGACTTCATCCTTTAAACCACAATGCAGGCAGTATACAGCACAGGAACATTGCCAACCCACATTTAAAAGAAAGGCAACAGGAATAAAGAGATCTCAAAGCTCTGGACCATTCAACCTGACCTCAGGAACCACAGCAGCACACACTGGGAATGTAGCTGTCAATGAAGTCACCTCCTACACCTGCCCAGAATCCAACAGGATGAGAGACACAGGGATCACCCTGCTGCTGGGGCTCATTCATCCTCACAAAGGCCAAGCGCAAGGTCCTGCACATGGGTCAGGGCAATCCCAAACACAAATACAGGCTGGGATGAGAATGGATGAAGCAGCCCTGAGAAGGACTTGGGGGGTGTTGGGTGATGAGAAACCCCTCATGACCCAGCTTCAGTGTGTGCTTGAGCCCAGAACCCCCCCTATGTGCTGGGCTGCACCCCTACACAGTCTGTTTATCCAGCCTTATGATCCTGACCTGCAAGACCTGAACTCAGTGGAAGTTTCAGGCTCAGTCAGCCACCATATTCTGAATGAAGCACCTGCATTGAGAACCTCCCACTTGCTTTGATTACCTGTTCGGGGAAAAAAAAGTGGGAGCAATCATCACTAAAAATATCACAGCCATGTTTTGATCAGAAAATTCACCTGTATTTACAGCCCTTCAGTCTGTTCGAGTTTCAAACATTAAGGAGACCACTTACTACGCCAATACTGGGAAGTAATTCTATACAGCAAAGTATTTCAGCCTAGCAGGTCAGTGTTTTCTCTTCCAACCACATGAGTTTACTTTAAATACCTGTAGATTATTCCTTTATGGACAGACGTTTAAATCACAATCCAACTGAAGAAACCAAACAGAGACTGCTTATTCAGTCTAAAGTTTCAGAAGGGTAAGGGGGTTTGGGTTATTTCCATTAATGATGGAAGCCTGGATTAATGGCTGGGGAACACAAGTGCACATGGGATCCATCCCACAATCATGACCGAAGAAGTGGTAAATGCCCCATCCCTGGCAGTGTTGGAGGCCAGGTTGGACACAGGGGCTTGGAGCAAGCTGCTCCAGTGGAAGGGGTCCCTGCCTGTGGGAGCAGGGGCTGGAGCTGGAGGAGCTTTAAGGTCCCTTCCAACCCAAACCATTGTGTGATTCTAGGATCCTACGTACTGAAGAACCAAAGAGCACTTAGAGAAAAGCAAACCCATTCTTTAATGGATGCTAATAGCAATATATAAGAGGAAGTGAAGCTGTTTCAAGCCAAAACTATCAGAACCCAGTGAGCTGTGGAATTGAGAAGGCTTCTTCTGGATATTTTCCTTTGTTTAAAATCACGTAAAACCTTTTCCCAGACAATCATTTACATCTTTGTCCACCATGGCTATAACACGTAAGTTCTTAGACTATAGTCAAAAGCAGTATGAGTACTTACAACTGCTTACAGGCACCAGTAAGAGCCTTCCACTCATGTTCCTCTCAAGTCACTCTATCAGATGAATCACAGAATGGGTTGGGTTTGAAGGGACTTTAAGCTCACCCAGCTCCAACCCCCCTGCCATGAGCAGGGACACCTCACACTAAACCATGGCACCCAAGGCTTCATCCAACCTGGCCTTGAACACTGCCAGGGATGGAGCACTCACAACCTCCCTGGCCAACCCATTCCAGTGCCTCAGCACCCTCACAGCAAAGAATTTCTTCCTTAGATCCAATCTAAACCTCCCCTGTTTCAGTTTGAACCCGTTTCCCCTTGTCCTGTCACTGCAGTCCCTAATGAAGAGTCCCTCCCCAGCATCCCTAGAGGCCCCCTTCAGATACTGGAAGGCTGCTATGAGGTCTCCACACACCTACTTAAACCAGAACTAATTCACAACCCTCTCTCTACTCCAGTAACTCATTTCCATGTATTTTCCTTTTTCAAAAACACACCGTTAAATCCTTGAAGTTTAGCAGCATCTGTAACACAAAACAGAGCGACTGCATGTGAAACATTACCTTGTACACCTGAATTTCCTACCTAAGCCCCTTGGTACAGGAGCCATTTGTTTTTCTTCCTCTGCACAGAAAAAAGCAAAGCAAGGAATACTTAATATTCCTGAGATTACCTTCTTTCCTGCTAACACTGCAGAAAAGCAAGCCAAGGGCATCTTTGCTTGTTTCAGTTTGATTAAAATGTGTGCCAAAGAAGCAAAGTCAACACACTGTTTGCCAAACAGAAAGGGCTCGAAACTGTTTGGGAAAGGGACTTTTCAGAAAGAACTTTGAAGGAAGAAGTACAAAACAGGATTATGAAACAGTGATAAATCTACGTGAGCTTTACAGAAGTCCCTGGAAACAAAAGCATTCAAAACATGACAAACAGAAAGAACATCAGTTTAGACACCAAGAACATGAGGTTATGAACTCTGGGATGTCCAGTTGGGTTCTCTCACCAGTTCACTTGCTTTTTCATTCCCAGTGAGACTCCAGCTCCCCTTTAAGACACCTGCCATTTGTCTGTGGCAGCCGGATGGCTGCATATGCCTGTCTCATTAGTACGAGCTCAACAGGATTAGAGTCATTCCAGCTGGATGTTAGGCTGTTAAGGAGACAATTTTATACAACAAATTCATTGAGGCAAATCTCCCTAGCTTTTGATTTTACTTGGTTAATATAAAGATTATACAAATGCAAAAGGTTTCATTCAGTGCAGTCCCTTCAACATGCACCAGACAGAGCAGAAGGGGTAACGGTCAGACACAATCCTGAGATGGTTTTATCATGGGATGTACAGCGTATTTCATACAGGACAAAAACGAACCTTGGTATTTCCTGAGGTCAGTGAATTTACACTGGAATTAGATTAAAAAAAGTCCATTGGGACTCTGCACTTTGGTCAAATTGGATCTGCAGATCACAAGCATTTTTCATCTCCACTTTCCATCACCCAACTCCAATGGCCCAGGGAGTAGATGGAAAGAGTTGTACAGGAGTCCTGCAGCACCGTCACACTGTGAGATGCCAAAAGCCCTAAACTTGCTTCAACAGTTCTCATCAAAGTGGGTTTCCAAACCTAAATATATAAGCAAATGTATTCACATTGATCAAAGTTAAGTGCCATCTCCACTCCCGCAAGAGGCCATTATCTGTCTAAAGACCTGAATGAACCCTACAGCTCCAGATGAGTCCTCGTTTCTCGGTACCACAGAGCATTGGGTGCAGTTCTGGTGTCCTCAACATCCAAAGGACATGGAGCTGCTGGAACAAGTCCAGAGGAGGCCACGAGGATGAGCAGGGGCTTGAGCATCTCCCATACGAAGACAGGATGAGAAAGTTGGGGCTGCGTGGAGACCTCAGAGCAGCTTCCAGTATCTGAAGGGGGCCTACAAGGATGCTGGGGAGGGATTCTTCATTAGGGACTGCAGTGACAGGACAAGGGGGAACGGGTTCAAACTGAAACAGGGGAGGTTTAGATTGGATCTAAGGAAGAAATTCTTTGCTGTGAGGGTGCTGAGGCACTGGAATGGGTTGGCCAGGGAGGTTGTGAGTGCTCCATCCCTGGCAGTGTTCAAGGCCAGGCTGGACGAAGCCTTGGCTGGCCTGGTTTAGTGTGAGGTGTCCCTGCTTATGGCAAGGGGGTTGGAACTGGATGATCTTCAGGTCCTCTCCAACCCGAACTATTCTGTGATTCTATGATCAAGGAATGTTGGTACAACTATAACCCAAAAGCACATTTGAATCTACCCTTTCCTGTTGCTTTACAGCAATACAACAGACCATAACTGTCAAAAGCTACAGGCTAATTCAAAACACAGGGAGGCAAGACTTCTGACTCATGGCTGCTCACCTATAAATGCTCAATATGGGGACTGGAAGCAGTTGGAAAACCCACTGGAGACATTTAAGCCTTTTTCTCTCCACAGACGTCAGCCTCAGCATTCCCCTCTGGGCAGCAAAATGAAATGTTTCTCACTAAAACACTAAGGAGCTCCGAGGGAGTCCAACAGTGTCTCATTCTTAGAATGCAGGCATGCTACAGACTAGAGAATACATGTAAAAGAGCCACTGTTTACCACAGGAAGGACATCCAGTGCTTTGAAAATGCAACATGCAGCAGGGAGAAAAGAAATTCTTCTCTAAGAACCCATGTGATTCTCCTGGTCCCAGCACCACCACACACCAGCAGACTCCACACACCATGGAACAAGTTATTCTCACACTATGGACTAAGCGTTGGCTGGCTTTGGACACACCAGTGTTTTCCATAGACCTATCCCAGATCCACAGGTGCCTGAGCTGCAGAACTGCCGCAATCTCGTCTCTGTACATCTACTACTCCAGTGTGATGCTTCAATATGGGGAGGAAGGGAAGACAAGACACCAACTCTCCACCATTCAAACAAATGGCAGCTGACATAAAAGGACAGGAAACAAGCCCCAGTTTCTTGACAAGCTAATAAATTCCTTCCATTGTTGTGAAATGAGAGAACACGATGTTTACTAAGCTATTCAACAGCAGAGGAAAACAAACACCATGGTACTCTATACACATCATGGCACAACAGATAACTACAGAGTGCAGAAATGCTCCACCGAGATGACCTGCTGCTAAACTATAAAGCAGTTCACCTCCCTTTGTAGCATGAGATTCTTGAGCATCAAATGCACTCCAGCCCCAAACCAGGATTCAACATCATAGCTCCAGCACCACAGAAAGCACACCACATGCAGATTAATCTTCATGTAACACCCATGTTCCCATCAACGTGACCAGCTTATTCACACCAAACTACTAAAACATAAGCATTGATGCAAATTAAATGCACATCAGACTTCTTTGCTCAGTCTTGACATCAGCAAGCTCAGCACAAACCAAAGAGAGCCGCACTACGTTATTAAGAAAGACTTTTTCTAAGGCATGCTGTGTCACTGGGTAGAAAAAGCCTTTGTTAAAGCCAGCAATAAACATCACTGCAGGTATTTTATGCAGTGCTGTAGAGCTCAGGCTGGTGATACTGCTGCTGAACCAAAAACATTCCTGCCCCTCTACTCTGCTCCTGTGAGACCCCACTGGCAGCACTGGGTGCACTTCTGGTGTCCTCAGCGTAAAAAGGACATGGAGCTGTTGAAGCAAGCCCAGAGGAGG
>NDXB01008074.1:0-12065 GCA_002631895.1 Agapornis roseicollis
GTCAAAACACAGCTACTAAAGAGAAGAAAAACTGACTGCAACTGCTGAACCCAGGACACATCTGTAGTTCTTCCCTTGTCTACTGATGAAATTGTAGAAGGCCATTTGATTAGTCAGTCATGATTTGCCCTTGTTGAAGCCACGTGACTCTTTAATCACCTCCCTATTTCCCGTATATTTTGATGTATGGGATCTGTTCTTTCATCTTACCAGGCAAGGAGATAAAACTGGTTGGTAAAAACATGGGCACACAATTTTAGTTGTCATTAAAATGTGAGTTGTATGGCTTAAAAAGAGTAATAAGGATGAAGTATTGGTGATTGTTAAAATTTTAAATTACCTATAATCTGTTCATAAATCCATTACATTTCTAGCTACAAGGAAACAGCAGTGGTAGAATGTGACTCTAGGGTAACAGGTACTAATTAATCAGAAAGCTGGTTTTGGCATATGGGTCTTGCCTGTGTTTCTGAGCATGTGAAACAATATCACCACAAGTAAACAGGGAGCAAAGTGTTAGAGATAGTGTAATAAATTTGGAAGATGAGGCACACTCTTTGTCTTACCCTGTTGTTTTGTTGTTATCAAGTTGCTTCACTCCATTCAGTCTACCACTTAGTAAGATAAACATGGCAGTTATTTGGTGACCCCAAGGTCATTTGGTTGAAATCAGGCCAGATGCCCTGAGAATATGAAACAACCTAATACTCAAGTTATTGTTTTATGGGATAGGTATTCAATTGTTGCCAAAGAAGAGTAATGATGTTACCAAAAATCCAGAATAAGAAACTTATCAACACCAATGGGACGTAGATAAGCAGACACTTCTTTATTACGGTGCTGGGAGCACGGGGGATAGCTCCTCCTAACGTGCACACCTTGCACCAAAATCAGACTTCTTATATAGAGCCTATTCATACATAAACATATTATTTCCCAAAAATCATTAACATATTCTCCTCCTAGTTCCGATTCTGTGCAATAAAAGTTAGAATCATCTAGAAATGAATCTGGGGTGTAATATGGGTAGGTGGTCTGTGAGTCGGTGGTCACAATCTCCCCCTGCCGGAATTACCTTTTGCCTAATCTATAAACGGTTACAGTTTCTGGCAGGTCTTTATAGACTGTCACGGTTGGCTCTCTTTGTTCTCATTAATCTAGACCTTGACAGTTACCTGCATTGTTCTACATGTACTACTTGTACTACATGTTGCTATAAAATGATTTTGACCTATCCCTTCGGTCCTGGTACAGGGCTATACAGGGGATTTCATAACAGTATCTGGTTACTGTATGAACATACTTCTCATTAAAATATTTCTTATAACTCTTCATTATTAAAATTAACTATTATAAACTATTGATTAAGTTTTAATTACCAAAATTCTAAGTATCAGTAACAATAACATGGAAGGATCTGCTTCTGGTCTTCTTTGTTTTTACTAATATGATTTAAGCCAGTGACATACTGAAAGTAAAAGGCTATTTACAGTGTTTCCTGTAAGCCCTAATAGGTTTTGTTTGTTTTTTTTGTTTGCTTGACTCTGCAATTAATGATTTATGCTGTTGTTACTGCTGCTGCTTCTTCTGCTATACTATTATTAATCTACTGGTTTATGCTATCTTCTGCCACAAGACACCAGATTTGGAGGTTCTCAGTTTAGGAATAGCTATCAACACTTGCCTCCTAGTTGCTGACTGGTGCATGGGACTAAGTTCTACCAATACCACTTAGTTTGTCACAGAATTCAGCTTCAAGATGGACCAGGCTTATCACCAAGTTCAGTCATTCACTATGAATTACTTAAATGTAAAAGATTAATAGAACCAGGTAAACATGGACAGCACATGAAAAGGTATTTTATTAACTTCAAACTACAGGACCAATTAGTCAAATCTTGCTTTCATAAAAATCAGTGACAGGCTTTTTTTCTGACTTTAGATGGAGATTGAAGTCTATATTGTAATAATTCTATGTTCTTACAGATTTTTTTTTTTTATGGATGTCACAGCTTTGTAATTCTTGAATTCCGTGTTCCATATTTCTTTATTTTGCATTAATTGTTAGTTTTCAGCCCTCAGAAGCAAATAACAAAACTCATTGAGTCTTCATAAACTGGTTCACAAAGAAGAGATATTTTAAGTCTTTCTTTTCTAATCAGAATTTTGTTGTGAGCCATCTGGGACAGAATCCAAAATTTCTTCTTCCCAATTATAACGCTTAAAAATGAAAACCTGATAAAAATGAATTCAAGTTACAGTATATTATACGTCATCTTTACTGTAATCTTTATTATGAGAACAAGATAGTACAATTTTGATAACAAAGTATACAAAAGACAGTGGTCTAACATACCTAGTAGTGTATTTAGCTGTTCATTAGCTACATATTCAACAGACAACAGAAGGTAAATTTGCTTTGAAAAATGAAAGAAGTATTAATTTTATTCTGTCAGCAAAGTTTTTAGTGAGAACACAGTGTGTCACCACAGGAATCTGTCCTCATGACAATGACTGCAGTGAGAACAGAAACAGGGTCTTACAGTCCACACCATTTTATAAAGACAAGAAGATTCTGGTTTCGCTACTTTTTTCAATTTTTACTTTCCTATATTACATAAAATCTTGTGTTGGAGAAACCCAGTACTGCTCTCAAGTTACCTACATGAGTCATCTTCAGATAATGAGAATCCATGGATGACCAGAAATTATCTGGTATTTTCTGGCATTATCTGAACATATCTTTCTTATTGAACATGTTAAATAAGCTACTTCTCTCTCTGTTTCTCCTCCAGTTTCATTTTTCCAGTAAAGCACCATTCTAACCACCATAACACATCTTTGCTAGAATCATAGAATAGTTAGGATTGGAAGGGCCTTAAGACCATCTAGTTCCAACCCCTTTGCCACAGGCAGGGACTCCTCACACCAAACCATGTCACCTAAAACTCCGTCTGCCATGGCCTCGAGCACTAGCGAGGATGGAACATTTACCCCTTCTTTGGGCAGCCTGGTACAGTGCCTCACAACCCTAACAGGAAAGAATTTCTTCCTTATATTTAACCTGAACTTTCCCTGTTTAAGTTTAAACCCATTAAGTCTTCTCCTATCACTACAGTCTAATGCAGAGGTCCTCTCCAGCATCCCTATAGGCCCCCTTCAGATACTGGAAGGCCGCTATGAGGTCTTCACTCAGCCTTCTATTCTCCAGGCTGAAAATCCCCAATTTTCTCAGCCTGTCTTCAAACAGGAGGTGCTCCAGCCTCCTCATCATCCTCGTGGCCCTCCTCTGGACTTACTCCAACAGCTCCATGTCCTTCTTGATGAAAATCAATGGATAAAGTTAGTATTTCTATAAGCATATGTACATATACACACATATATATGTGTGTATATATATATCATTTTTTCTTCTCCTTCTTGAATAGACTGCTTACTTTTTCACCTCTAGATAAGAATATAGTGCACTGTGAGTGATAGTACATTTCAAACATTTCATGATAATAATTGCTGTTTGCTTTAAGAGTGTGGCTTTTAGGTGTTCTTGTTTATTTTTTTTAGTTTATATCAAAAGGGGTTTATTTCAGTTTTTTCATATTTTCATGTGCACTAATGTCTGCAGAGGCAAGGATCTGGCATCTGTGATGGATCTGTTCAAATAACAGAACAGAAGCTTTAAAAGAGTTACTTCTCATAGGTATTTCCCATGGTATAACTTGAGACATGTGTAAGACATTCATAATTTCTGTTTCTTTTTTCGGTAACTCTTTTACATGTTCTTTCTTCTTTCTTTCCATATGACTCTATCTCCTCACCATTTTTCTACACATTTTTTAATTACTTGAATCACTTATGACTTAACTATGATTTCTCTGTCAAACACTCATTTACTTTGTGCTTCCACCTTGTGTTTATTCATCTTATGTCATATCATTTTCCCTCTATATTTACAGAAGGACCATAGAATCATAGAATAGTTAGGGTTGGAAAGGACCTTAAGATCATCTAGTTCCATAAGCAGGGACAGCCCACATTAAACCATGCCACCCAAGGCTTCATCTAACTTGGCCTTGAATACCGCCAGGGATGGGACACTCACAACCTCACTGGACAATACATTCCAGCATCTCACCACCCTAACAGGAAAGAATTTCTTCCTTAGATCCAATCTAAACCTCTCCTGTTTAAGTTTGAACCCGTTAACCCTTGTCCTGTCACTACAGTCCCTAATG
The DNA here is from genome assembly GCA_002631895.1 of Agapornis roseicollis. NCBI lineage: Eukaryota > Metazoa > Chordata > Aves > Psittaciformes > Psittacidae > Agapornis > Agapornis roseicollis. Next base: position 4,233 of record NDXB01008074.1, read on the forward strand.
GTGAGACTGACTGGTCTGTAATTCCCTTGGTCATCCATTTTCCCCTTTTTGAAAATAGGGGTTATATTTCCCCTTTTCCAGTCGTTGGGAACTTCACCTGATTGCCATGATCTCTCAAATATGATGGACAGTGGCTTATCAACTTCATTTGCCAGCTCCTTCAGGACCTGTAGACGGAATTCATCAGGTCCCATGGACTTGTGCACGTTCAGGTTTTTAAGACGGTCTTGAACCAGATCCTTTCCTACAGTGGGCCCAAGGTCTTCATTCTCACAGTCCCTGTGTCTGACTTCCAAGACTTGAGTGGTGCGGTCAGAGCCTTTGCCAGTAAAGACCGAGGCAAAGAAGTCATTCAGAACCTCAGCTTTCTCCAAATCTAGCATAGCCAGTTCTCCTGATAGCTTCTGGAGGGGGCCTACGTTGTCCCTGGTCTGTCTTTTATTAGCAATATACCTGCAGAATCCCTTCTTGTTATTCTAAACATCCCTTGCCTTGTTTAATTCTAACTCGGCCTTAGCTTTTCTTATGTGGTCCCTAGCTTCCTGGACAACATCCCTGTATTAATCCCAGGCCGCCTGTCCTTGCTTTCACCTTTTATAAGCCTCTTTTTTCCTTCGAATTTTCCTCAGCAGCTCCTTATCCACCCAAGGAGGTCTCCTGACTGCCCTGCTGCTGTTCCTTCTAGTTGGGATGCGACACTCCTGAGCTTGTAGCAGGTGATCCCTGAATATCATCCAGCAGCCTTGGGCCCCCCTACCCTCTAAGGCTATATCCTGTGCAACCTTACTAAGCAGGTTCCTGAAGAGGCCAAAGTCTGCTCTGTTGAAGTCCAGGGTAGTGAGTTTGCTGCACACTCTTCTCACTGTCTTGAGGATCTTGAATTCTACCATCTCATGATCATTGCATCCAAGGCTGCCCTGGAGCGTCACATTTCCAACGAGCCCTTCTCTGCTGGTGAGCACGAGGTCAAGCAGGGCACCTCTCCTTGTTGGCTCCTCTATTACTTGCAGAAGGAAGTTGTCTTCCACACAATTGAGGAACCCCCTGGATCGCTTGTGCTGGGCCGTACCGTCGCTCCAACAGATGTCTGGGTGGTTAAAGTCCCCCATGAGGACAAGGGCCTGTGAGCATGTGGCTTTTCCTATTTCTCTGTACAGTGCTTTATCCACAGGTTCCTCTTGATCAGGTGGTCTATAACAGATCCCCACAGTTATGTCTCCCACAGCTGTTCTCCCTTTAACCCTGACCCACAAACTCTCTGTTAACTGCTCACCTGTCCCCAGAGAGAGTTCCATATTCTCCAGCTTATCTCTAACATAAACGGCAACTCCCCATCCCTGCCTACCCGGCCTGTCTTTCCTAAAAAGCCTGTAACCTTCCATTCCAACACTCCAGCCATAGGAGCCATCCCACCATGTTTCTGTGATGCCTATCATATCATACCCCCATAGACAGGCACACATCTCTAATTCCTCTTGTTTGTTTCCCATGCTACAGGCGTTTGTATAGAGACGCCTGAGCCGAACTCCAAATGAGGCCAGCTCATTGACTGGAGCAGCTGGAATATCACTACGTTGCTCCGAGCATTTACTATAGGTGGTGACAACCGACTGGGTGCATTGGGATGGAACAATGTCCCCATCCCCCAACACATCTAGTTTAAAGCATCCTTGACAAGTCTGGCAAGCCTCCTACCAAGCCCACTCTTCCCCTCATTTATCAGGGCATGTTCACCATCCCCCAGTAGACCTGACCTACAAACTTGGGTCCCGTATGGTACTCATTTTATAAAAGGCTAAATCTTCACGTTTTCTAAAAGCCCTTCTAATTTTTACCAGATTGTTATATTTGTTGCCAAGCTGACTTATTTTCAGTTATTATTTTCCATCCAGAGAGACCTTGACACTCTTGTGAGGTGGGTTGATGTCAGCCTTTTGAAGTTTAACCATGACAAGTGCAAAGTCCTACACCTGGGTTGGAGCAATCCCAGGCACAGCTACAGGTTGGTCAGAGAACAGATTCAGAGCAGCCTTGCAGAGACAGACTTGGTCGATGAGAAATTTAACATGAGCTGGCTTCAGTGTGCACTTGCAGCCCAGAACACCAACTGTATTCTGGGCTGCATCAAAAAGAGTATGACTAGCAGATCAAAGGAGGTTAATGTTTGATTCACCTTTTGTTGTGATTAAAACAGCTTAAACCCATTAAGTCTTTTCCTATCACTACAGTTCCTAATGCAGAGTCCCTCTCCAACATCCTGTAGGTCCCCTTCAGACACTGGAAGGCTGCTATGAGGTCTCAACACAGCCTTCTCATCTCCAGGCTGAAAGGCCCCAATTTTCTCAGCCTGTCTTCATACAGGAGGTGCTCTAGCCTCCTCATCATCTTCGTGGGCCTCCTCTGGACTTACTCCAACAGCACCATGTCCTTCTTATGTTGAAGACACCAGAACTGTGCACAGTACTCCAATTGGCATCTCATGAGAGCATAGTAGAAGGGGAGAACCATCTCCTTCAACCTGCTGGTCACACTCCTTTTGATGCAGATCAGCATATGGCTGGTTTCTGAGCTGTGAGTGCATGCCACTGGTATGTGTTCAGTTTCTCATTAACCAATACCCCAAAGTCCTACTCCACAGGGATGCTCTGAATCTCTTCTCTGCCCAACCTGCAGGTGTGCCTGGGATTGCCCTGACCCAGGTGTAGGATTTTGAGCTTTGCGTTTTTGCACTTCATGAGGTTGGCATCAGCCTATCTGTCAAATGTGAAGATTTAGCAATGAAGATTGTGAGCATCATTATGAAAATATATGTTATTTTATAATTCTTTTATAGAATAGGACTTCTCAACACTGAGGAGGCTCCTTGCGTTGAGAGGGATATGGATGTATTGGAGTCCAGCAAAGGTCCATGAAAAGGCTGAAGAGTTTAGAACATGTGAGCTATGTAGAAAGGCTAAGAGCACTGGGACTACTTAACCTGGAGAAGGCTCAGGGGGATCTTATCCATGTATATAAGTTGTAGGGAAAGAATGAAAAGGACAGAGAAAGACAACTCAGTGTTACTTCATGAAATGCTAAGAGACAATGGGTACAAACAGGGAATTCCACTTAAATGCAAGTAAAAACATTTTTACTCTGAGGGTGACTGAACACTGAACATGTTGTCTGGAGAGACTGTGTAGTCTCCATCCTTGAATACACTTTCTGGGCACAGCCCTGAGCTGTTGGTGACACTGCCTTGAGCAGTGATAATGAATTAGATAATCTGCTGAGGCTGCCTCCAACAGGTCTGTCATTCTATAATTATGCTGAAGTATTTCTAAGTGTTTTCTTCAGATTAGGTAAGGTCACCTAATGAACTTAAAGCGATATACTTTGCTAAATTGCTTTTCTTCTTCTTTTTTTTTTTTTTTTTTTTTTTTTTTTTTTTTTTTTTTTTTTTTTTTTTTTTTTTTTTTTTTTTTTTTTTTTTTGGTCTTAATTAAATGTTATGCATGGCACCTCCAATCTTAAAAATAAATAATAAATTAGTAGATAAATAAGTAACTGTTTTAAAGAAAGTTCATAAACACAATGCAAATTCTTTCACAGAGCCCAACAAATTTACCAATGTCCAATTACCAATACCATAGTAATGCAAAATACATAATTTTGATTTTGCTCATTTTACAAAGAAACTGAAACAGATGTATTTTACATTTAAATCTATATTTTATATTTAAATCTGTCTAGTAGATCAATGAGAAATTGCAGTAGTTTGTCATGTATTCACCATACTACTTTCAGAAGGAAATCATGAATATCTGATTGATTTATGTATCTCTATGAAGCTTATGGTTCTTACTTTGCACTCCATTCTTACATATGCAATTATTGTTTTCATTTTGATTGATAATTATCTTTCTTTATGTTATTTAGTAGATCTATAGACTGTAATTTTCAAAAAGATTTTTCAGATTTCTTTTAGATGTTGGACACCTAACTCATGTAAGCAGTGAGAAAATACAGCCTTGTTTTCCTGTACATTTTAGAAACATTGTTTAATATTAGAAAAACTTTTTACTTCCTACTCTATATTCTTACTTCAAATGTCAAGCTCCTAATATGAATTAAGTTTTTCTATTAGTTCGTGATGGAGCAATATAATGAGTGGAAATAATGAGATTATAGCAAATGACTGAAGTATATTCTGCTGCTAATATGTGGTGCCAAATTCTACAAAACTAGCGTTTATCATACTTACAGAATACATAGGCATAGGCTATGTCTTTTCAGGGAGGATTAAATCATAAATGGAATGGAGGACTGAATCCCTCCAGGAGTAAGCGGAGGAAGAGAGGGGAGTGAGACAGGAGCTGTGTGGTTCTGGGTTGCTGGCTGGGCTTAAACTATGACAGTTCTTTTTGGCTCCCAACGTGGGCCTCAAAGGGTTGAGATAATGACAGACCTGACCAGAGTGTGTCTAATCGCATTTATGATAAGCACTCATTGTTTCAGATTAATAGTCACTCATCATAATGCTGATTTATTGGCTCTGAAAGTTGTTGCTCTTGGAGCTTCAGCATGTCGTACCTTACAGCCAGTATTTGCTGGTTTAGTGTTTAACAGCCTGGGGGGGGGGGGCTGGGCTAAGGTTCTTGTTTCACTGTACTTTGTGGTAGCGACTTGCAATACAATAGACTCATTTATCATGGAACTGATCTGGCTTGCGTTCCAGTGTGGTCATCACCTCTATACTTTGGCAGGCATATAGTGGAAGTGTTTAGCAATTACACATCTTTTGTTTTATCCTCAGGTGGTCAACCTTTGAAGGAGACATTCCCTTATGTTCCCAGCCCCCCCCCCCCCCCCCCCCCCCCTATCCTTCCTTCTCACTCTTTCCGCTNTGGTCAGCCTTCCTAACTCCCCTCCCGGATTATTTACAGCATCATTTGAGAGTTCTGAAGGTTTTGAATAGCCTTTGGAAACACTTGAGTCCTGCCTGTTGATTGTGACGGGGATCACCATGTTGGCACACATACAGAGTGTGTTTTACCCACTACCATTTCATCTGATCTTGAAAGTTAAGCAGAGTCAGATTAGGGCCTTGTCTAGGGTTAGATGACAATATAGGAGGACCAAGAGATTTTTCCCAAGGCTGGACAGCCATGAGTGGCAGGATGTGTGGGATAGTGCTTTGGAACTTCACCACTGAACAAGTGCAAAATCCAGAAAAATTAGTGAAACACTTAAATGAGGTGTGTTGTCATTCTGGTCATACCAGAGAGGGACAAACCATGGCAATGTGCTGGAGCTTGGCCTATGGTTACAGAGCCCTGTTCAACACTATCCAACACCTTCAAAGGGAAAAAATATCTCTATATCTGATGGCAAAACGACAACACAGCTACTCCGACTCCAAATACAGCAGCTGTAACAAACCTAGTGACAAGTACAGCAGCTTCTCAAACTCTGACTACAACAGATAATGCACCTACTCCAACTTCAAGTACAGCAACTACACCAACCTCAGCAACAAGTACAGCAGCTGCTCAAGCTCCAACCTCAACAGACAGCACAGTTGCTCCAGCCCAGTACCATGACAACTAGTTAAGGGTAATTCTGGGAAACCAAGAAAAAGGATAAGAAGGAACTTGCAATGAGTTTCATCTTAAATATTTTAATTGTTCTGGTCTGCTTTTGAGGAAAAAAACCCAAACCCCCAGAAAACTAGAATATTGCTTTTGGTTTATCTAGATGCAATAAACCAGCAGAAAGTGGCGATGATGGAAAAAAGGACATATCATACATGCCATTATTTTACACTTACAATCAGAATATGCATCCAAATGAATTATGAATGGGACCAAACTAAGTAATTTCTGCCAGTTTTCTAAACAGAAGTTTGTCAAATCAATAAAAAAAAATCTTTAGTGAAGAAAGTGCTGTCCCAAAGCAGTAATAAATACTGCATTAGCATCTTACACTAGAGACTCCTATTTGGAATGTCAAAGGGGTTAAATGTAGCAATTATCATCATAGTATCATGCATAATAGTGAATCAGAATTTAGATGTTATCTAGGGAGTTGGAGCAATTTGTTTTCTATTATTAGGAAAAAAGTAAATGAATACACTTAATTTTCCTTGATAAAACTATACATTCTACTTGATGCTTTTCTTTTTTTTTCTTTTATTTAAAGTCACAGACAGTACTTTTTAAAGTGAGAGGCACATATCCTTTTTATTCTAATTATTTTTTTATTAATACATTTATTGAAGAGTAACCTTTCTTAGCATCAAAATTCAGAATCTGGCTGTACTTATTGGTTGCTTAGTTCAGGTAAGGAAATGTTAGCATTTCCTATTATGCAAGGAGCTTAGGCACTTAGTGTAGCTTAGATATAACTACATTTTTGAAGTGTAAGACAAAAATTCTCTAAAAATATTCTAATCACTCATTTCTGAAGAACCATAGACCCCTTCTGTATATGAATGTTACTGTTGTACTACATGATACTAAAATGCTGGTATTGCACATCTCAGATGAGTTTCTTAGCACCTAAAGAAGACATTTATTTGCAACTCTCAAATAAAGATTATTGTGACTGTGAAGTCAGAGTCCCCATCCAGACAGCTTGTTTGAACCTACCTTCTTTACTGGATTCTATGCAAAGAAGAGTATCCATGGGATTCCTGGGTTTTGGTTCCTGTTAAAATAATGATTTATTTTGTATTTATTTCACACTTATTGTTAAGACTTGTGAAAAATACATGACCAATAGAAAAAAAAAATGTTAGAGCTCAGCACTATCCCTCACAATTTAATACGGGAATCATTCTGAAATGATATTTGACAATTTGTGACAGTCTGGTGAAGTTCCTATTGACTGGAAATGGGGAAATAGAACCCCCATTTTTAAAAAGGAAAGAAAGGAAGACCCAAAGAACTACAGACCAGTCAGTGTCACCTCAGTGCCCAGAAAGATCATGAGCAGATCCTCTGGGAAAATAAGCTAAGGGACATGAACAATAAGGGGGTGACTGGTGACAGCCAACATGGTTTCACTAAGGGCAAATTGTGCCTTGGGCAATCCCAATCACTTTTACAGGCTGGGTAGAGACTGGATTGAGAGTAGTCATGAGAAGATGGGAGTGTTGGTTAGCAAAACACTCAACATGAGCTGGCAATGAACACTTGCAGCCTGGAAACCAACCATTTCCTGAGTTGCATCAAAAGGAGCATGACCAGGAAGTTAAAGGAGGTGGTTCTGCCCCTCTGCTCTAATGAGACCTCCACCTGGAGTACTGTGTGCAGTTCTGGGATACCCAGCACAATAGCTTGATCTAGTCCAGTGAAGGCCAAGAAGATCCTCAGAGGACTGGAGCACCTCTCCTGTGAAGACAGGCTGAGAGAGTTGGTCCTGTTCGACTGGAGAAGGCTCAGGGAAGACCTTAAAACACTCTTCCAATACCTGGAAAGGGGCTACAAGAACTCTGAAAAGGGACTTTTTACAAGGGCATACAGTGATAGGAGAAGGGGAAATGGCCTAAAACTGATAGAGGTAGATTTAGATTAGGCATTAGGAAAAAGTTCTTTACTATGAGGGTGGTAAGACACTGGAACAGGTTACTTGAAGAAATTGTGGCTGCCCCATTCCTGGAAGTGTGCAAGGCCAGATTGGAGGGGGCTTTGGGCAATCTGGTCTAGTTGAAGATGTCCCTGCCCATAGGGCATTTTTTTCTTTTTCTTTTTCTTTTTCTTTTTCTTTTTCTTTTTCTTTTTCTTTTTCTTTTTCTTTTTTTTTTTTTTTTTTTTTTTTTTTTTTTTTTTCTTTTTTTTTTTTTTTTTTTTT
>NDXB01008075.1:0-18408 GCA_002631895.1 Agapornis roseicollis
GGGTTGAGTGAGTGAACGTGCTGCCTGGCTGGGTTTAAACTATGACAGTTCTTTTTGGCGCCCAACGTGGGGCACGAACCCACGACCCTGAGATTAAGGGTCTCATGCTCTACCGACTGAGCACTGGTCTCTAACCTTGGAGACCAGGAGAGGTGGTTTTGGTTTGGGGCCATCTTGCAGCATTTACCAGGGTGGAGATGGACATTCCTGTACAGTTAGTGTTGTGCTATTGGAGAATTACAGCACCCTCTTGGTCACACTGTAGGTGTACCAGGTGTACCCTATGTCATAGGTACAGAAACATCTCCTTTTTTGAAATAGAATTTTAAAGTATTGAAGCTGGAATTCACAATCTTACTGACAAAAGCAAAGGGTTTTTTATTCCCTGTGTTTTTCCAATGGCAGAAACAAAGCTGTGACCCTACTTACCTGGAGTTTCATGCTTATTTATCCAACATGTTTTTCACAGTGATCACTTGGGAGTGGATTTTAGTTCTTGAAAGTAAATCTCTAGGAAAATAATAAACATACATACTTAGAAATCAGAAGTTGAGTAATTGGTTTAACATCCTTAAAAGTAGCCAGTGCTTCTCTGTAACTACTGTAGTGAAGTGAACAAAATAATAGCAAAAGCTGACATTTGCCTTCTGTTTCTGTCAGAGAGATGAGGTTAACTAACATTTGTAACACCTCTTGGGAGTTGAGTAAATCATTTGCAAATATTCAAATCTAAATGGTGGGAAGCTTCAGGTTGTCCAAGCAGGACACCTAATGCAGTGCAGTGAGGCTGGTGAAGACCAGAGCCAGAATGTTTTCCAATTCCCGACTTGACTTGCAATTCCTGTGTGAAGTGGTTTGGTAAACCTGCTTTTAAAAACAAACTAAAGTGAGAGTTGAGCCTAAAATCTGTCAGTCTCACACTTCTGCACTGATAGAAACAGGTTACGTGAAACTTTTAGTTAAAGTAGCTACTACAAACACATAATTCAAAATGATCAGTGACTTTTACGTGTACTGGGCCATCATAAACACCCAGATACATTTTTCCTTTCCATGTCTTAAACCAGTGTGAATTACTATGGGGGGATTTTGGAACTTGAATGTTACACTGAAATCCAGATATTTGCATATCCGAGAGCTTAGGGTTCTGAATTAAGCATTTGTGACCAAAGCATATCTTTATTTTTTGTCTCTGTAATTATGAGTTTTCATAATAGGTCAGTGCACCCTACTTAAAGCAAAGCCAGATTTTGTACTCCTTTTTCATACTCTTTCATCCAGTGTATTTTATGCCTTTTAGGAAGCTTGTAGTGTGTGTTTTGGAGGTGAATGACAAGGGAATGGTGCAGGAATTTGTACCTGCAGCAGTGGAACCTTTGCTAGGATGAGGAGCAGTCAACAGCAGAGTGGGAAATAGATGCACCAACAGTGTCATTTAAACGAGGATGCAGAAAACAGATGACAGACATGTAAAGCTTAGTGGTGATACAGCCCTCATGTGACAAGTAAAAGTGTTCTAGGAACTGACAAATAACTTTGGAGCTTACCTGGTCATCAATTAGAAAGGTCCTGATGTATTGGCTTTATTTGTCTTTTGGCTTCAACAAGAGATTTTCTGAGAGGAAGGTCATTTTCTAAGTTCTCATTGTGGGTGAGGGTAAATGTTTTATGGCCCTTACCAACCTGAAGCCTCCATGAATTGTTTTGATGTGAAAGAACGTTTTATAGGGATTTTAAAAATCATTGATCTCTATAGTTATGATTTTCTCTAGTGCATGACTTTAACTTTTGCTCCTGTTTTAACCTCTTGGGTATTAACCATCCCAATGTAAATGTAAGACTGTCTTTAAATATTGCTGTAGCACATACGTGGTGAAGGTGTGATGTAAAATATATGTATAAACCAGCGTGTTTAAATCTCTGCTTAGGCAAAGCAAACCTGTTAACATACCAGCTTATGGAGGAGAAATCTGGGTTTTAAAATACACTCTTCAAAATTGCTGAGGTATTGTATTTGAGAAGAGACACATTTTAAGTAAAGTTTTATCATTGTAGCTTAACTGTCTCTTTACGTGGTGGTATCTACACAGGCAATAGAAATATTTGCTACTGCGGTTGTGCCAGGTATTTTTAAAGTGAGGAATTGCGGGACATAAGGTTGCATCAATACTGCTTACTTGGCATAGTCATATGCATAAAAGATACTATAAAACCCTAAATAGTTAAATTATTTATACCTATTGCTATTTATGTATAACTCTAGTCAAGTTAAGGCTATGGTGGCACTTGTTGTAAATACATAAAGCAACATAATGCTTTCGTATGTGCCACCCTGACTTGCTTTTGGTATGCTGTGATATAAATGATGCACTCTGTTTTCCTTTCTCTTCTGCTAACCTGCTACTTTTCTGTGAATGAAGTGCTGTAAGCATACATGACTATCCATCAGATTCTCTTTGTGGTTTTGCTAACACTGAGTGTTAAACAATAATATCAGCTGCCAGTTGCAAAACAGTGTGGGGTTTTTTCTTATGAAATAGAAGAATTCTCTCTAGAGACATGACAGATGGTACTGGTGCCAGTCACGCCTTGGCAGTCTGTCGTATTGGTAGCTCGGATTCTGTAAATATTCTTTTCTGTAACTTTCTTTACTGGAGTGAAGAATACAGCTTCGTTTGGATACTGTCTGTTCTGCTCAGAGTATGTTAAAACACTACACATTTGAAGATGGAGTGACCTCATCCTGACTTACAGTGCAAACAGAACTGATGGGGTGATTAAAGGGACGTCAGTGGAAGATTAAGGCAGAACCCTTGGTATCTAGCCCTTGTGATTAGAGCGGGATAATGAAGCAGCAACGAGTGAGCAGCAGATCAAGATCCCACAAAGGCGATTGTTCCTGAGCAGCTGTGGCTGCCAGGGAGACATCAAAGGAAGAGTAATTTGCCTGCTATGCTCATGACTGATTTAGCTCCCAGGTTCCCCTTGTGAAATCCTCATGGATCTGATGTTTTTCTTATTTCTGTGTCATGGTGGGTCAGAGCCCAACATGAGCATTTGAGTTAGAGCCACAAAAGGGATTTTAGTTGCTTGCTGAGTAAGGTCTGGAGCTCTGGTGAGATGCCCCTCCACAGCAGTGTCCCTGCTCTCCTGTCAGGCCACGGATCTGATCTTTCTGGAGAAATTAGATCAAGTTAATTTGCTCTCCACAATTGCTCTAGGAATATAATAGTCATATTGACAGAAAACAGATGGTATCCTCAGGTGAAAGATGTTTGTTTTAATATGGCTGCACTAAATTTCTCAAATGACAAGTCAAGCAGCAGCTCGGATAGAGAAAAATCAGTTTGCTTTAAATTGCACTTTTATCATGCTTAGGGGAAACAGATGTATCAAAGAATAGTTTCTTCAACATAGAAGTATCATTATGCTTTGTTTCAGTATGCACATCTAATTCTATACTCTTGAGTAACACACTCAGGCTAAACCTATGTTCAAGCTGTTTTCCTGACTGCTAACTGAAGTTGCACCATATTTCACTGAACTAAACCCCATGTATTCAAGTGTGCTTCAGTTGTAACAACGGCTTTGCTCACACTGACACAGGTCAGTTTGACTTTTTGCCCAGTACATACATAAAAAGTGAGTATAAAACCCCCAAGGGTTTATGAAATTTGATCTGTACATCCTATGTTTGCTGCCCAAAGCTATTAATTGATGCCCAGACAGAATGAACAACACAAAACACTTCCTACATTTTGGGAACTAAGTGTAGACTTGGGAGGAACTTTTAGAGTGTTATTACTCTTCTTTTGATGTTGTTGTTAAGCATACAGCAAAGAAAGTTGCATTTTATGAAAAACAGAATATTTTTCTCTATAAAGGCGTATCTTTTTATTTTAATAAAATAAGAGAGGTTATTAACCATGGGAAGTCCAAGTGTTTATACATTGATGGAAAAACAAGTAGCAGTAGCCAAGCATGGTAAGAAATGTTCCTTTTTAATTTCCCCTTGTTTTTGTTCCCCTTCCAGGTTACTTCTTAGCATTTTGTCAGAAATTGGTGCAAGCTTAGTAACAAATACACAATGGAAAATAAGTTTTTAAACCCAAGAAAATTGGCAGCCAGACTAAAGGCCAAGTGATGCTGTTTAACTTTGTATTTTTTAAAAGCTCTTGAGATTTGCATTATCAATATCCATTTTATCAGGAAGTTCTGTGTTCCTTGGCCGTATGTGTACTTAATTCTTGTCCAACCATTGGTTTAGTAGCACAAAACCTCTTTGCTGTATTTGTCAAAATTAGTAGACAACACACATCATGGTCACCAAGCGGAGGCAACCTTTGCTGTGGTGCCATCTCTTCTCACAGCTTTCTAACTCTCCATACAGGCCTTCTACTTAGGATCACAAAGATGTGACATAAATGCAAAGATATCTAAGTGGAGAAATTTGTCTGGTAAGGTTTAGCATTGAATGCAGCTTTCATTTTAGGTCAGGTTCTACCCAGTGCTATGGGATCAAGGAAGGTTTCCCAGTTCTTTTCAATAGCCAAAACTTAGATCTTTCTGATATTTAAAAAAACAAAATGCCAAAACCAACAACAAAATCCTACCTGAAATTTTAGAGTTTAGAACCATGTTCCATAGGTGCAGTATTTGAAATACCACTTTGAGGTGTTGCAAAAGCAATCATGACATCAAAAAGTTGTTTTTCTCTCAAGAAATATTATTAAAGGACATGAGTGTTAACTTGTAAAATATGAAAACTGAACACCTGAAGATAATTATATTTTTTAATGTTTTCAGGCTGAGTCAGAGTTAATGGCAAACGGGAACTGTATTAGATTGGCAGATGATTAGTAGAATTTATCATAGCTTAGCATAATAAGCATGGTGGTCTTCATTATTCAGTGACAGTTTGTGTAGTAATTTTTTCATTAAAAGACTATGTCAGTTTGTCAATAAATATATTCATCAGATCCAGATGGCCATGCTAAGATGTCTGGTTTCAAAACTATTAGCTTTCTGCAATACGGTGAGGCAGCAGTAGTTTTCAGATGCTCTGCAAAAGAGACCTTGAGCAGATTTCACTTGAAAACATGAAGTTTATAAAAAGACGAAAACAAATCCCAGTGGCAGCTCCACTTCTATGTAAGTCAACTTGAAGCACGTCCAGGCAGGTTACGACAAATGAGCTGAAAAGTCTTTTCCTTTTGTTGATAAACTACACAGGTCAAGGTTATGAACAGAAGGAGTGATTGAAGGGTTCACAGACTTAGAACATCTCTTTCAGAAATCATGTGTGTTCCAAATTGTGTATCTGTCTGTAGAACAGAAATCCTCTCTTTTTGTTTTTTGTTAGCAGAAGTTTACAACACTTTCTTTTGGTATTAACTCACTTGTTTGAGACTGGTGCTATGAAATGTTCATACAAACAGTAGCCAGTAACATCTCAGTTCAGTACCAGAACAGTAGCAGATGAAGCTGTCAGAAAAAAAAAAGTGTTCATATCGCTTGGATTAATAGCTGAGATGAATATTTTGTCTAGTTTATTGCTCATGATGGGATGCAAGGAGATACCAGTCTTACTCTAGTCCCTTCTTATCTGCCAAGGAAGTATCACTCTCTCTTCCTTAAAAAAAGCCCACATTTAACTCCCAAAGATTGCATTAGTCATCCACTGGATTGAGATTATTTGTAACTGTGGTAAGAACTTGGGCTTTGAATTTTCTAAATATACAGAAGGTGGAAGAGAATTGAGCAATTTTCCTCATTATCTCACAGAGTAATCTCACAGGGTGTAGCATTGCTGAACTAATGGCCCTCAAATAAGAGCTTATCAAAGCTGCTCAGGGATTCTTGCCGTTACTATAAAAAGACATTTGGCAATAAGCACTATGTCATATTAGAAGCACAGCCATTTACTAGAGCATCAGCGTGCTAACATACTTCATGTACAAGCCCTTTAATGGCATCTGGTTCTAGAAAACTAAGTAGATGACTTTGAGTATCACAGATAACTAGTTCTGAACACTACCATTTTAAAGTAGTTGTTTCTTGGCATGGGTGATGCATAAATCCAGTGATTTATTTCTGTCAGGCATTTCACATGACCTCTCAGAGCTTTTTGGTGAACACTAAGAATTGATGACTCTCTTGCAGAAGGTTCTTTAGGGTACATCCATTGTGCAGTTGTCGTGGTTTAAACCCAGCCACACATCTCATTCACTCACTCAACCCCCCTTTCTTGCCCTCCCCTGCTTCCAGAGGGATGGGGAGGAGAATCAAAAGAATGCAACTCCCACAGGTTGAGATAAGAACAGTTCAGTAACTAAGGTATAACACAAATCACTGCTGCTGCCACCAATAATAATAATAAAGGAAATAACAATGGAAAAGAATACAGCATCTCACCAACCACTGACAGATAACTCACGACACCCCACCAACCACCAACCAAATCCCTCCTCCAACCCCCCAGAGAGCTCGCCCTTCCGGGTAACTCCCAGTTACATCCTAGGCATGACATGCTGTGGTATGGAATACCTCTTTGGTCAGCTTGGGTCAGGTGTCCTGTCCCTGCTTCCTCCCGGCCTCCCCTCCTCCCTGGCAGAGCATGAGGCTCACAAAGTCCTTGGTCAGAACAAAACATTCGAGCAGTAACTAAAAACATTCCTGTTATCAGTTTTGTTCCCAAGTTGAGTCAAAACACAGCTACTAAGGAGGAGAAAAATTGACTGCTATCACTGAACCCAGGACAGCAGTAAAACAGAGAAACACATCACATGGTTCAGTCTCTGAGATGCTTCTTGACTGGAATTTCTTATTCCAGTTAAAGCTCTTATGCTTTCCCCTTCCTTCCCCTCCCATAACTAATGAACATATTTAAAACGCTGCTTCCCCACCTCTGTAAGAAGGTTGCTAGATGTTAGATTCCTATGTCTTCCTCTTGCACTGCTGGAGTTGCTTGACTTTTTTTCCCTTGGTTCTTGCTGTTGCACCCCGTTAGTCTTGCTTGCAGGTGACATTGGGGCAGGGTTGGTGCTGACTTGTTTGGTGGCTTCCAGCTATGAATGGAGTCCTTGTTGGTCATCATCTGAGTGTCAGCTGTATTGAGGATAGCGGGGGAGATAAAATTACAGAATGGTTTGGGTTGGAAGGGGCTTTAAATATCATCTAGTTCCAAACTGCTGACACCTTTCACTAGACCAGCTTGCTCATAACATGAAAATAGGTCATATAAGCAGAAGATGGATGTATTATTCAAGAGTGTTACAGCCTTCCATACAGGTTGCACTGGACTTGACTTTTACTTTTGAAGTAGTTGTAACTTCATGAGTAGCCTGATTTTTTCACATTTTACTTAAAGTCAAAATCTGTAAGCTGATCCAGGTGGTGGATTTGGCCACCTTCAGCATCACTAGGCTAAGGAAGAGGTGAAAGGTGCCTTTCCACTCCCTGATGGACCTGCTAATTCTGGAGTGTCACTTAAATATGTGGTTTGCATATACTTGATTACCAGACATCTTTTAAGCAGGTGTTGATTACAGAGATCATCAAGGAAACACAGGTGCCTAAGTACCGGTTGAGCAAAAGGTGATTTAACATGTGCATGTGTAGGCAGAACTGGGGCCTCCCTGGAGCTGTGACTTGGAATTCATTGTTTCAAAGAGCTACATTTTTATATAATTACAGCAATAACAATTATAGTAATTAATACCATTAAATGAATCAATTAATTATATACTATACATATTTGATTTAATTAATTGCAATTTAAACTGAAGTGGTGATAGCAATATATTAATGTTAATGTCTTAACATTAAATAATTTATTTGCCAACACATTCATTGATGGAACCTGACCACTTTTAATTCAGATGTTCAGATTTTATTTTGTTTTTAGAGGAAATAGAAATCCTGTAGAACTAATAAGAGGAAAACAAAGCAAACAAAAAGCATCCACCACAACACCCCAAAATCCACTGTAGTCAGTACTTCAGGTACTGTTCTCAGGGGCGTTCTCTCACTGAAGGTCTANACATTAATATTTAAACTGAAGTGGTGATAGCAATATATTAATGTTAATGTCTTAACATTAAATAATTTATTTGCCAACACATTCATTGATGGAACCTGACCACTTTTAATTCAGATGTTCAGATTTTATTTTGTTTTTAGAGGAAATAGAAATCCTGTAGAACTAATAAGAGGAAAACAAAGCAAACAAAAAGCATCCACCACAACACCCCAAAATCCACTGTAGTCAGTACTTCAGGTACTGTTCTCAGGGGCGTTCTCTCACTGAAGGTCTAGTAGACCATACCAAAAAGTAGTTGTGAAGTCAAAGTTAAAACACTGGCTCCAGTATAATATTGACCATTAGGAGACAAATTGTTACTGATTCGGAGAAAATTCCAGGAACAAACTTGCCAACAAAGTTTTCAAGCTGACAAGCAGGGATTCTTTATTGCAGCGCCGGGAGACACGGGGAATAACTCCTCCTAACGTGTGTCCCCGTATTGCCACACAAGCCATCCTTATATAGTCCCTGGACATACATGCATATTCATGAGGCTACGTATGGATCACATCATTTTCCAGAAAGCTCCCCGCATGCGTACAGAATTGTGGTAGGGGTCTCTGAGGGTCCTTGACTTCTTCCAACAATCTTCATCACTCCTGGCAGCCTCTGAAGCAGGCGCAGTAGATGTTTATGCCAGTCTAATTGGTTCGTTAGCACCAGAGACATAATAATCCTTCTATCCTCCTACTTATCAGTTAGTTTAACTGTAGCCCATTCCGGACACCTGCAGTTCCCAGACACTCCTTATCCCTCTGTCCTGTTTTCCTATCCTGTTTTTTCACACTTATTTTTGTACTAAGGTTATAAGGATCTAAAACTACGCCAACTACAACGGTTTATCTTATACAAAGAATTTTGTTATGTTCTCCAACTGCTCTCTATTTTTTTTTTCTATGTATCATGCATCTCAGTAATTTTCCATTGCTACTGTTACAAAGCCAGCTAATGTTACATGTTACAAAGCAATGCTAATGTTACAAACCCAAACTTAACATTACTTAAGACTAATTCTAAAGGGTTTTACATTTTATTTTGTAATTCTGTACCCCCCTTGTTTCATTACCCTTTGAGGAAATATATTTAAGCTTGCTTGGCTGGAGGATAGGGGTCTCTCTGCTTTGTGTGTCTGAGGTCTAGATTTCATTCTCACTTCCTTGTTCATTAAGATGAAAAGTGGGGAGCATTATTAAAAGCCAGGCTTTAGTAACTGAGGCATGTAGCTCCCAAAGTTAAAAGAGACTGTCGTGACTGGCTGGGGACCAGCAGTGAGTGGAAACTCCTGGATTAGAGTGAGGCTTGAATTCTCTATGCTTTGTGTGTGGCAGGGAACCTCCCAAGCTAATAAAGGAAAAATGTTAATGAAGTAAATGACAACATGAAATATTTGAGAATTGTTTCTGTGTGGGAGCTTAAAATCCCTTTTTCTTCCTCCTTTTCAGAAAGAAGGCACAGCGCTTCCAGCAAGCCACCTTTGACTCCTCCCTCCTCTTCAGTATTTTCCCTCATTTCATCCTTCCCTTCAAAAAACAAAGGTAGCTGTGGAAGTGGGAGCAGTCGTTCATCCAGTGGAGTTACTAGTGCACCATCATCAAATTCCAAGTTGTTGACAAGCTGCAGATCAGCAGAAACAACAGGTTAATGCATTCAGTACAGCATAGCAAAGCTCCCCACGATAAAATGTGAGTATGCCTTTTGACAAAGAACTAAATGCTATTACTTGCATAGACACTGGTCTATCAGTAGAATTCCCTTTGTGTTTCAAAGGAGTTTGGGTGAAATCACTTTAAATTCCTCCAGATCTTTTCCGGCAGCCTAGTCTGAGATTATAACATAATCATGTTATATATGTTATGATATATATGTATATATCTCATGATATAACATGACTATGTTGAACAAGAACTCTTGCAAAGCTGCATCTTAAATCACTATAAATGCAAGCCATTTTATTAGAGGCTCTTAATTCTTCAATCTGTTGTGCACACTTTGATCATAAGGGAGCTCTAGCTCTGATTCAGGTGAGCTTTGATCAGCACACTTGAGATTACACAACTGATAATATAATTTACTGTCACATAATGGGGCATTTCTCACTGGACACAACCGGCTTATTCCAGTTGCTTTGGTAATAGGTTCATTTGTGAATCCAAGTAACTATTTCTGAAACCTCTGACTCACTGAAATACTTACAAGAAAATGGGGAAAAGAGGTTGAAGAGATTACAGACATGGTAAAAAATGTGAAAACAAGGATAAGAATAAAAACTCTGCGAATAAAGGAGGAAAGCCTTCATTTGCATTGTGAATAGATCAGAGTAGTATTGAGTAATAATGTATTAAGTACTCTTATAATTTATTACTATAATTTTCAATTTCTCCCCCATTTTCTTTTTTACATAAAGAATGGTATGACTCTATCTGTCAAAGTGGAGAAGATTCATCCAAAGATAGATGGTGCCCAACTGAAAGCTGCTGTTGGTCCAACTAGTTCTATTACTGTGAGTTCCTCAGTAAAGACTGGCCTTAATTGTCCCTCAATACCAAAGCCACCCTTGTCTTCCCCTGGACAGATACTGAATGGTAAAGGTCTTCTCTCTCTGCCTCTGTTTTTGGAAAAGAAACCTGAAGAAAATACAAATAATAGGAAATTTTTACATAAAAGATTGTCAGGTAATTGTTTTTAATTATTTGCTATATTGCTCTTAGTACTGTATCTATAGAAACACATGCACAGAATATATAGAAATAAGCTTCAGAAGTAATTAAGCACTTTTATAACACTAACNCAAATAATAGGAAATTTTTACATAAAAGATTGTCAGGTAATTGTTTTTAATTATTCTTTGCTATGTTCCTCTTAGTACTGTATCTGTAGAAACACATACACAGGCTATATAGAAAGAAGTTTCAGAAGTAATTAAGCACTTTTATAACACTAACTTGTAATTATATATGTCTATATATTAGAATTTAAATCTGTTACTTGACATATTCTTAAAGAACACTAACAACTTGAAATGTGGATATTGCTTTCAGAAACCATGCAGACCTCTAAGGCCTGTCAGTTCTTGCAGTTATAAAATTACATTGAATTACTATCTTCACGTATTTTCCTTTCCTTCCTTTTATATGGAAGGTCCAAAATGTACATAGCAAATGGAATGATTAGCACCTAAAAAAATGGAAACTGTCTGACCTTTATACTTTTTAAGCGCAGTAACTTTGAGTGTTAGTGGAATGGTAGAGAAGTTCTCAACACCAGACAAAACCACCATTTGTCACAGTTCATATTGGTGGTGGACTCTAATCCTAAAACGTAGGATCTACTCCTCCTTCAGGGTCCCTTACAGCTGTGAATTTCTCCATTCTGTTTGTAGACTTGAGATCTGTATCTCAGCACACCATAAGATTGCTGAGAGTGTAGACAATATTGTGTGCAATTTTATTGTGCAGTTTTATTGGTACATTTGCCTGTGTTGCATTTGAAAACGGATTCCAATCTGGTTAATTTCTATAATGAAAATAGATGTTAGTATTTCACAATGTCTTTTGATAACTTTTCAATACTGTGTACCTTTGACAGAGAGAGAACTTGATCCTGATATATACTGTGGTGTCATTGATGTGGAAACCAGGAAACCTTGTACTAGGTCTTTGACATGCAAGGTAGAATATCTCAACCAGAATAAAATTATGTAATGTTTTAATTCAATTTCCTGAGGAATATCACAGAAAATGGAAAACTCCAGATTTCTGCTGTCAGTAATTACCACTGTAAATAGCACCTCTCAAAATACGTTGCCCAGAACCAGGAAGGAATTGGTTTTNATCTCAACCAAAATTATGTAATGTTTTAATTCAATTTCCTGAGGAATATCACAGAAAATGGAAAACTCCAGATTTCTGCTGTCAGTAATTACCACTGTAAATAGCACCTCTCAAAATACGTTGCCCAGAACCAGGAAGGAATTGGTTTTGAAGTTCAGTTAATGGATTATTTAAGGACTTATTTCTTAAAGTAACTGGGAGATTTGTATTTTTGTATAAACCTTTTAAATATGGATATTGACATGGGGCAGATTATGCTCCTTTGTGTGTAGATAGAAGGGGGTCAGCACCATCTTTTTGGGGATATCTTTTGGGTCAGAAATGATGAATTTTGAAATTCCTCATGAGCATTGAAAGTATTTGTTTATGCAGGACTTAAATAAATAAAACTCCTCTCCCTTCCCCCCAGCAGAGTCTGCAGCAGATACTTAAGAGGTATTTGTGTAAATGCTCATGTTCCCTGATGTACCACTACGGCCAACTCAGAAACAAGTTTTAGAGTCAGCAACTCTAAATTAACCCATAAAATCTTTTTGTCACATGAAATGTGTCCTCTGGCTCAAAACTCTTGGGGAGTCAGATGCAGAGAGGTACCAGTCCCAAGGAACCAAAAATCCAGATTCCTATAACTGTGTAATATCAGCTACCGTTCAAAGCATATGAACTGTCAGTAGGGGAATCATCTGGTAAATAAACCACCTACAGAACAAAGGCAGATGAAGCTGGTCCTGATGTCCCAGAGGAGCTGAACTTGGACACATTGCCCTTTTGGAATTGCAGGGGGAGGCAATTGCTTTGCCACTAAAGGAGGGAAAAGCTTCAAGATTTTACAAGAGATCTAGGCAAATCAAATATGTAAAGTAGAAATGAAGTAAAAATGCTTCTCAGCAATTCCTTACATTATACCTGCTGGCATTATTCCTGTTGGAATAGCTGTTTGTGTTTGAATTACATGATGGTAATTTTTACCTACGAAAATTGACCCAAGGAAAACCTTTATACCACATGAAAAATGGTATTGCATGTGAACTAAGAATTCAGAAATATTGCTTCCATCTCTTTCACTTTACCTAGAATTCATGCCATATAAACACAGATACTACATGTAGCATTCAGGATACTCAGAGGACTTTGAGTTCTGTCTCACTCTGCCTTCTGCTCTGTTGTTTTGCATTCCTTCGTATCTATTTGATAGCATTAGTTTTTAAGGAGTATGTTATTATACAGAAGGAAGCAAAGTATTTTTACAAATATTTTTGTAGGTGAAAGTACATACTCAGTATGTTTGGTTGTGCAGTAGTTGGCAATTAAAATACCAGTGTGAAAAACATTTTCAGTTCTAGTCTTAACCTTAGAAGAACTTTGTCAGCTTCTTCTTTAGAAAGAAATTTGNTTTTTACAAATATTTTTTGTGTCTTTCATTAGATTTAAAACATCGTTGTGTTAAATATTTTTGTAGGTGAAAGTACATACTCAGTATGTTTGGTTGTGCAGTAGTTGGCAATTAAAATACCAGTGTGAAAAACATTTTCAGTTCTAGTCTTAACCTTAGAAGAACTTTGTCAGCTTCTTCTTTAGAAAGAAATTTGAAAGAAGCCTTTCACTTTTATCAGACAGGGATATCATCGTCCACACAGCAATCTTAACTTGGTTTCTGTGATTCTTCCATTTATTGGCTATACCATGAATGTGACAATTTTCTCTGTTTCAGAGCTTTAGACACATGCTTTGAGTGCTTGATTTCCACAAATCTAATATCCTGGGATTAATGACTTAATCATGGTTTTGCAGAGACATTCCTTAACCCAGCAGAGGGCTGTCCAGGGTCAAAGAAAATGATTTGATGTGTTATGAGCTGAGCACAAAAGCAAAACCAGGTAAAAAGAACTTCTTTGACAGCAGATGCCCCCTCTCAGGGAACCACATGCCTCACCTACTAAAACTTCCCAGGAGCTGCACCAAAATTCTCATGGAGTTACTCTTACAGAGTCAAAGCCCTTATTACCTAACAAACCCAAACATCACCCCCCCAGTCTTCCAAGGTAAGACAAATCTGCAGGTCACATGGTATGAAATGAATCCTGGTAGCTTCATCAGGTGGATTTTGAAAGAGCAATACAGATCCGTTGGACAGGGCAGAGTTCTTGCTCTAGGCCTGGTGACTGTACAGTTAGCAATTACAGGCTGAGCTGTCACTCCTAGCAAGGAGGGTTTGGTGTCTGAAGTAGTAAAAGCGGTGTCAGCTGACTGCTGCCAGTTCAGCAATGATTGGGCAATGCTGCTTTTCCAGGGGTACCAGACCTCCTGTCTTTCCTCTCGGTGGGTGTATTGTGAGACTGGAAAATACCAGAGATCTGTTAATGTAGATTTCCTTCTGTTGGTAGTAGTAAGCATTTAAGCTTGGAATTTTTAACTAGATTTAGTTCAATAGCACCTTTCCT
This sequence comes from Agapornis roseicollis, assembly GCA_002631895.1. Classification (NCBI taxonomy): domain Eukaryota; kingdom Metazoa; phylum Chordata; class Aves; order Psittaciformes; family Psittacidae; genus Agapornis; species Agapornis roseicollis. The sequence continues at coordinate 14,355 of NDXB01008075.1, forward strand.
GCTTGCCTTGCCTAGGCCTCCAGGCTGTCCACCCCAGCACAGTGGAAATGTCCCTAGTGAGTCTCCTTCTGTCCATGAGTCCCCGCACCGTCCCTTGCCTGCAGCTGAGCCAGTGATGAGGGCGAATGTGATGAAAAAGAAGAGCCTGTTGAACAACTGGGTTGTCAGTTTTCAGGTCATCATCCTCAACCAGCCGCTGTACACTCCATTAAAACTTAACCTTGGTCTCTCTGAACTTGCAAACAGATTACTTGAGGGGGGGGGTTTTAGGGGTTGTTTTGTATTGGACCTGCTTGGGGGCTTTCTCTGGATTATCATTTTGTTGCTTAGTAGGCAATGAAGGTTTAGCTCTACTTGTAAAATAAATGTGCTAAAGAAGTATGCTTGCAGATCACTTCTTCAAAGTTCAAAAGCAATCAGAACACAAAACACTGTGGATCAAATTGGTAACTGCTTTAAAGGGCTGTGGGTTTGGAATAAAGACACGTAAACAGTGCCCTTTGGGTGAGATTCTGGTATTGCACTTGCTCCCCCCACCCCGGACTTGTCCACCCCATTGATGCCCACAGTTTTTACTTCAGGTGCCATTCATCACAGTACAGGCAGCAGTGATGTATTGATTTAATAATCAAATCTTAACAAAAGCTTAGTCTAAAAGCACAAGCTGTATTGCCTTGCCTGTATATCAAATTAACTCCTTTGTAGAAAAATACAGACTATGAGCAGAGAGCTGATAGCTCCTCAGAAGTAGATCTTACATGTATACATGTATTTATATAAACGCAAACTAATATCCTTCCCTGTTCAATCAGAGGGATTAAATTTTGAGCACTGCTTTTGGTCATAATTATGGGAGTATCAGAAGGGAAGAAAATGATCATAATAAAAATGTGTTATACCATAGAAATAAAAATTGTAATTTACATTTTTTAATCTTTTACTTAAACATCTAAAAACATACTCATTTAGTAGGATCTATTTGTAAATAAACTGTTACTCAGGAGTTGTTACTGAAAGTGGAAAACACTGACAAAAATCTGTTCTGTCCAGTTTTGCACATTTGGTAGTCAGCAGATTGGAAGAGGTTATTACATTACATACATTACAAGCGCTGGAACTGTATTCGATATCCACTTGACTTCATGTTGGAGAAGCATCTTAATTAACAGATGTGGAAGTGAGTAGAAGTGAAAGACTTCTTATTCTTGGTATTTGTAGAAATATGTGAATCCTGTGGTTCTCGTTAAAGAACAGTAACCTTGTGTTCAGATTAATTGGTTCTATAGTTGATAGCGTGCTTTACTTATTTTTGCAACAATTAACTATCAGCTTAATATAATGTTAGTGGCATTAGTCAGCCTCAAGATACACTTTAATGTAGCATTGTTAGACTTGATATTATTCCAAAGAACAGTAGCTCCGTAGGTTTTCACTTGTGTTTCTGTTCACCTGTAGGAAGATTCCTCCAGCATCCAGTAACACAGCATCAGTTCGTGCACCTCATTGAACAAACTCGATGCCTGCTTTGCAGTATGGTGTCAGTGCAGCAGGTTTCCTCTTACCCACCACGGTTATGTCATCACCAGCGATGGTATGTCCTTCCTGCGTGTCTCTGAATAATAAATCGGTACATCACGTGGAACAACACTAAATGCCAGTCCTGCTACTTTGGGTGCAGTGGATCCTGTCTGCAGTATGCAGTCAAGACAAGCATCTTCATTCCATTCAACACCTACAGTGCTTTCCTCTGTACCTTCACCTATGCCCAGCAAACCTCAGAAAATGAAATCCAGCAAATCTTTTAAACCTAAGGAATCTTCTGCTGGCAGTGACACCTGTAACAGCACCGGCAGCGTCAGTAGCAGCGGCGGCTCAGGAAAGAAGTGTAAAAACAGTTCCACACCGCTTGCACCTTCTTGCTCCACAGAGTCCTTTAAGAAAAACTGTGTGGTTAACTCTGGAAACTCCGGGACCTCCTATCACACATCAGTGACAGCTTCATCCCACAGCGTTGGCCTCAACTGTATGATGAGCAAACCTAACTCTGTTAGCCTCAAACATGACTAATCAGGGAGGGGTCCTCCGGCTGGAAGCCCTGCAGAATCCATAAAGAGAATGAGTATGATGATGAACAGGAGCGACTCCACGCTCTCCCTAGGGCCAATTATTCAACAATCCAGCGAGCTGACTGTAAATTCACATTTGCATACGTTCCTTGACAAATTAGCAGGAAAGAAAAAAAAGTGCTCACCCGGTTCAAGCAGCATAAACTGCAGCAGCAGCAAAGCAAATAAAGTTGCCAAACTGACATCGGTGAACAATGTTCATGCAAAACACACTGGTGCAATCCCAGGGACACAAGGACTGATGAACACTTCCTCTTTTTCATCAGGTATGAGGTTTCTCTTGAATTAAGCCCGCAATGAACATGCCTTTTCACTTGCTTTATTCTTNCGGTGAACAATGTTCATGCAAAACACACTGGTGCAATCCCAGGGACACAAGGACTGATGAACACTTCCTCTTTTTCATCAGGTATGAGGTTTTCTCTTGAAGTAAGCCACAATGAACATGCCTTTTCACTTGCTTTTATTACATGTGTTCTTTTAATTATTGGTAAGCCAATTTCAGATTCTACTCGAGTAAAAGATAGTTCTCTTATTTGTCCACTACTCATTTAGAGTGGATTTATAGCATATTTTTGTAAACACTCTCATAAAGTGTAGCTTTATTTCTTGTAAACTTAACCTTAAATTGTTCCTTAGATGTTGCCTCTAAATTGTTCTTAGGTGAAATTAAGTCCTCACATTTAAAAACCCAGTGCTTTTAAAAGAAAGTCTTGCCAGTCAGCAATGAAACTGAGCCATTGGAATCCAACTAATCAGGTGGTCACCCTCAGCTGAGCAGCAGCACTATAGAGCATGAACATTTGGCTTCTGCTCCCAGATCCGAACAGCTAGGAAGGAAAGTTGGTGCTCTAAATCTTAAGCACACAGTGCATTTTCAAACGGTACAACCAGCATTCATGTAGCTCCTCACTTTCCCTTCCAAAAGGTCATTTGAATCCAACTAATCAGGTGGTCACTCTTGGCTAAGCAGCAGCACTCACTGAAGGGCAGGACTGTTTGGCTTCTGCTCCCAGATCCGAATGGCTAGGAGGGAAAGTTGGTGCTGTGAATCTTAAGCACACAGCGCGTTTTGAAACGGTGCAACCCAATTTGGTGCAGCTCATGGTTTTCCCACCTAAAAGTCCATTTGAATCCAGCCTCTCTGGTGGTCTGTCTTGGCTGAGCAGCAGAACAAAGCACAAACGTCTGCACACTGGTCCCACAGCTGAAGAACCAGGAAGGAAAATTGATGCTGAAAAGTTTCAGCGCACAGCGCATCTTGAAAGGGTGCAACTCACATTAGATCAGCTCCTCACTTTGCCTTCCAAAAGGCTATTTGAATCCAACTAATCAGGTGATCACTCTCGGCTGAGCAGCAGCACCGTAGGGCACAAACGGTTCCAAGATCCATATAAAAATGTAAAAACTCCAGATGCCAGTAAAAATCCTTCCCTCCCCCACCCTCCACCTGCCTTCAAAAGGAAGAAATTCATCTGCTTCTGCTTTTTTTCAATGCTCATGTACTCATAGTTGTTGATAATTGCTGATCTATGGAGTTCTTGCTCTCAGGTTAAATTCCACATCAACAACATGTCGGTCCATCCATTTCTTCTATTGCTAACAGAAGATAACTTTTCATACGGAGCAGAACCAGATCTTTGTTTACAGATGTCCTACAGACATCCAGAAGCACCTGGACAGAAACATGTGATTAGGATCAGCTGCTGAAGGCTGGCTGTTGATTTCAAAACCCTTGTTCACATTCAGAAGGTCTTAACCTATTTCTTATACACACTGTCTGTAACTTTTCCCTTCTCATCCAGAATCAATACCTGCAGCCACACATCACACTGGCTTATAACCTTTTTGGTCCCATTGCGCATGGCCTTATTATGTTTTCTTTCTTTTTTTTTTTTTTTTTTTTTTTTTTTTGTTTAATTCAATTT
>NDXB01008078.1:0-17372 GCA_002631895.1 Agapornis roseicollis
GAGTGCTCCATTGCTGGTGGTGTTCAAGGCCAGGTTGGAAGAAGCCTTGGGTGTCATGGTTTAGTGTAAGATGCACCTGCCTATGGCAGGGGGGTTGGAACTGGATGATCTTAAGGTCCTTTCCAACCCGAACTATTCTATGATTTCATGATTCTACCTATCCATCAGAGGCAGTGGGAGCAGAGGGAAAACTCATGCACACACCTGAGATGAGACATACCCAGGATGCTGTAGTGATTTAATATTTTGCCTGAAAATCTTCTTTGGTATAATTCAGGAAGGTTAATGCAATTCAGTTCACCCAATGCATGCGAATACGTGGATGTGGAGAAGGACCTTAGAAATCTTGTTTGTATTTTTAGCTCATGGTGGTGAATATGTCAATTATTGCTGATATAATCATGCTTCACTAATGACCAGTTTATAAAATTTTTGTTTCCCCTTTTTTTATATTTTTTTTAATAAAAGAAAAAATATCAATTGTGACATAGTAGAAGAAACTTGCATTTGTATTTTACACATATTTTTGCCAATTGTCCAACTGCAGTGTTACAGTGCCCTTTACCATATGGCAAAGTAACAGCATGTTTTCATACTCACTGTCTTTCACATTCTAGTGAAGACAGAACACCATACTCCAATTCTTCAAATGTCTTGGCCCAGCAGGAATATAAGGAAAGCAAGCAGGAGGCAGAGAAAAGGCATAGCAAACAGCAGAATATGAGGAAATCCCAGCTTCTCTTGGTTATCAAACTAAGACCACAGAAACTTTCTAGTCTCAGCATAAATGCAACCAGGGTGAGCTGTTTTAGTTCATTAGAATATGCTGTAATATATAATATTTACAGTAGTACATAAAAAACTTATTTTTCAAAACACACTGTTTAATAAAAGGAAAGAATTCATCACTCTCCTTCTTCCCACCTATCACTTTTCTTCCTTCCTTTTGTAACCTTATGGTTACGACTTAATCTAGATTTGCTTAAAATGAGAGCTAGTCATCATTCACTTTGCGTAAATGATAGTACCCTTTCCTCCTGTAGACCTAAATGAGAAACTTCACTGAAAGCACATTTTTATGGCTTAAACTGAAGGAAGAAGCCAGACGAATCAGACTGTGAGACATGCTAATGGGGATATGAGTTCTATGGGTTTTTCCTTCTGGGGATAGGAGAGAAAGGCAGCAGAAGCTGAGGAAGATGTTTACAGAAACTATTGCAGCATTAATCTTAGGGTAAGTTGCAAGTTCTTAGCCCAAACGTGGAGAAAATCTCAGAACTATGAGCAAAGAGATCTTCCTGCTACTCAGTTCCACAAAGGTTGAGGTAAATAAAGCTTATATCAAAGAAGCAGAGCTTTATGGTTTTTATTATTTGTAAACTAATAGGATAATATTGAGGAAATAACCAATTTCCTCCTGAATTATCCTTCAGAACCATGAAAACTGATTTTCCATTAAAAAAGAATAAGATGTTAAAAAACATACGGACTTCCTGTTCACTTCTGTGTGTATATATACAAATAAATGTGCACACATCAGTCCATATGTTTTTATTACAATGTGTAAGCGTGTTTGTGTTAAAAAAACAAATGCCAGAGCCTTCTAGGACATTTTTTGTGGCTTTTTGTATGTATCATCCCTGCAATTCCTAACTTGATTGCTGTTTGCAAGACCTTTATTGCCTGTGAGGAGTGGGAAACAAGGAAGTGGATAGCCCAAGTTAAATTTGGGAAAGCAGCATCTGGGAAAACAATCTTTTTGTTTGCAAACTGAGCAGACCATGAACACCAGCACTTTGAAAGATGGAAGTCCTGCTTGGTATTTGAATTATGCTGTCATAACTTAATTAATGTCACTAGATCAATGACAAATTACACTTGCTAAGGATCATCTCCGCATCTGTTTAGCATAAAATACACTGTAGTATATACAGTAAGAAGTACTGGTAGCCTACCTTTTAATTTCCTTTGTTACTTGCAGGACTCTTTCTAAATTGTGTGTCCTGATTGTAAAAAAGAATTAGAAAAGCTTTTGGCTCTCCTGCTTCTCCATGCCACGTGATGGCATTCCCTGGCACTGAGGTCAGACTGACAGGCTTTTAGTTTTCTGGATCCTCCTTTTGACCATTTCTGTAGATGGGTATCGTATTTGCTAACCTCCAGTCAACTGGGACCTCCCAGTTACCCAGGGCTGCTGACAAATGATGGGAAGTGGCTCAGTGAGTCTTTGTGCCAGCTGCTTCAGTACCCCTAGGTAGATCCTATCTGGCCCCATAGATCTGTGTGTGTCCAAATGCTGTAGCAGGTCACTAATCCTTTCCTCTTAGATTGTGGGGACTTCACTCAGCTCCCCATCCCTGTCTTCCATCTCAGGGAGCTGGGTATCCCAAGAAAATTGGTCTTACTACTAAAGACTGAGGCAAAGATAAGTACCTCATCCTTTTCCTCATCCTTTGTCACTATCTTACCTCCAACATCCAATAAAGCATGGAGGTTCTCCTTAGCTCTACATTTGTTGTCAGTGTATTTCTAAAACTTCTTTTGTTGTCTTTTATGTTAGTAGCCAGATAAAGCTCTCGTTGGGCTTTGGCCCAACTTCAGCTGCTGTTTCTGGAAAACCCTTTTCTAAAGGCAAGAACCAAGTTTAAAAGTTCCAGGTTAAATAGAGGGACAGTAGAATGCTGATTAGTGAGACAAAAGGAGGCATTAACCACTGAAAGCACAGCCAGACTCCAAAAGGGAAGCTGCTGTTGGCTATGCATTGCAAAAATGACCTAGGAGTTTTCTATTGCTGTTCATTGAGTTATACTTTCAGACAAGGATATATTTTGGATAGGTAACAATCATCTGAATGAAGAATTTCTCTTTCTTTACCCCTCTAATTTGAGAATGTAATAGAAATGAAGTATATAAGGTTACTGGAGCTTATATATTACCATGCCTTTTATGATAAAGCATTTCAGTGTGGCTAGGGATCAAACACCTATTTTCTTTCTTCTTTTCTATGATTTTTCTACCATTTGAAAGATTTAGCTCTTTTTTCCCTTAATAATTCAATTTCTGTAACTAAACCTTTTAATTTTTTTTCCCTTTTATTTTCAGATGATGTGGAAACCTGCATATGACTTCCTCTACACGTGGGCTGCCCATTATGGAGACAGTTACAGGGATGTCTTACAAGACCTTCAATCAGCCTTGGATAAAATGAAAAACCCAGTAACAAAACATTGGCGAGAGTTAACTGGAACGTTGATTCTTGTGAACTGCATGGAGGTGTTAAGGGCAAGTGCTTTCTCCAGAATGGAGGAAGAATAGACTGCCAAGATATGTTTTGGGAAATTCTTTCGGGAAACTACTACTGATACCTGTGTTTCAGTGATGCTTGCAGAGCACAACAGAATGCAGTTTGCTTTACCTGAGCTGATGTTGGGTCAAGCCCCACAGTTCTTGGGTATCGTTCACCAAATCTTGCTACTGAGTAAATAAGAAAAGAGGAGGGGATTAAACCAGTGAGGTCAACAAAAATGACATGAATTCTACAGGGTGGTTTCTACAAGGAGCTATTTCTGATTGCACTGACTTCTATATGGATCACTTTCAAACACGCAACTGTGCATGGATGAGTTCAGCCTGTGGAGCCTAAGTTTACATTATTTTCAACAAAGTATTAAAATCTAAACACCTAATACATTATTTTAGTTAGTGCCCAAACCCCTCAACTCTTACGTCAATCGGTGCAGGTTAGCCTGGAAAAAACTTTAGGATTCTTTTTCACTCAACTGGGAGAGAATTAACCTCATCTCTCACAAAACAGGGATTCAACAGTTATTTGCACCTGGAAATATTTGCTCAGTCCTCCCAAACCAGCTTTATTTGAAGACTGAAAGAGAGGCAATTTGGTGGTCAAAGATGACTTGATTTGTTTGGTTTGTTGATGTAACTCCAGAGGGTTTGTGTCTTTTTATTTATTGATTTATTTAATTACAGCAAATCTGTCTCGATTTGGCTAAGCAGAAATTCAGGAAGCCTTCTTGGTGTGGACTGCCCATCCCTCTAATCATTTGCTTAATCCTACTCTTGTTATTAAATAGGTAAATAGGGAAGAGTGGTTTTGTATGTATAAGGGCTGTAGACAGTTCATACCTGTTTCTGTTTAGCATTTTCTTCTGCCTTACTGTATGAATAATATGGACGATGGCTATTATTTTCTCCAAAATAGTTAACAATGGGGTGGATTTTAGATTAATTTATTTATGCAGCAATTAATTATCATTAGATATTCTACAAAGAACACTGCTTAGATGCTATCAATAAAAATTTTTCAATTACTGAATATAGCTTATTATAAATACAGGAAGTACAGGCTGAATAACAGCTTCAGGCTAACCAACTTTATTTATTTATTTTGTTTAAGATGTTAAATATATTTTTAGTTAAGTGGTAGATCTAAGAGGTTAAAGCTATTTTGAGCACCTTTGATCAACATTGGTTGAGAAACATCAGCAAAGACTCATGACAACCAGCTGAAATGAAAATTGGCATTCTGACATCACTTACAGTTGACAAGACAAAGACAAATGCTTTCAGGAGCACCACAGAATAGTAGCATTTCAGACCAGAACATGTGCTTCCGCTGTTATCTCACTTGATCTCTACTAAGATGGGAAGTTTTGTGATTCTAAAACAAAACAGTAAACTTCAACATTTCTCTTCCCCTCCCCTTTCTTCAAATCTGCTTTCTCTACTGCTTTCACTAAGCTTTCCCAAAGCATACATAACTCAGGAAGGAAGCTGAAGAAAAGAGCATTTGCTCCAGTAACAGAGGGTCACTCATAAGAAGACCCTTTAGCATCGGGGAAAGAGTCTATTAGTTTGTGTACAAGTCACACCGTGAACTTGCTCCTGATTTGCAACAGAATATTTGGTTTTGCTGATCAAGGAAAGGTAAGAAAGAAAAGGAGTCACATTATCAAAGCCCCCTGTTGTTTCAGCTGCTAGCAGCTATTTTATGTCTTGCCCCACGCAGGTTTAAAAGGAGCTGCAAAGAAAATATAAAATGACTTTCTCTTGTTATCTGTACTTCAGTGCAGAGACCAGCTTTTTCTTCCTTCTGGCAGGCAGTGAAGCCCCCAGAAGGAGAAAGTATATGTTGTCTTTCTCTTTTGTGTTGCTGGGTGAGGCAAAGGTGCATACTGGTTCCTTTTAAAACAGGTAAAATGATAAATTCAGATGTTAAAATTCTAAGTATTAAAAATAGGCATTCAATTAAAACAAATTCTTTAAAATGATACTTAGAATGCATTACTGCATACTCCCAGGGTATTTTCTGTAGGTTTCCCAGAGTGCTCCTCCCTTCACCTTAGACCCTGTTTATAGCAGATACTGTGAAACCTGAACAGGATTTTGCAGTGGCACAACAGGTCTCACACCGTATCCTTTTCTAAAACTGCTCCCTGACAGCTGAAATACCAGAGGAGATCACTGAGCAAGTGTTTCAGCTTCACCAGGTTCTCTTACCAGCTGGTCTTCATGCCTCCCATCAGATTATGCTCCCTTACTTAAAGGCCTGTTAAGCCCTTGCCTTTTCCCTATTCTCTTTTGTAAACTTGACTGAAGACAGGACTTAACTTCCATCCTTTTTTTTCCTTCCACATCTTAATTTCTTACCTTTCGTAAATGTGTTTTACAGGCCCTATTAAAAAAGTAATTAATTAATTAGTACAGTCCTGTATTTTCCTATTGATACTACTAGCTAAAAGTGGGAAAGAAGGTACCAGAAGCACCCATTCCTAGCTGTGTGACTCTACCAAATTGAGCAGCAAGGACAAGCTGCTCAAAGCCTTCAAGGCTGAAGGAGAATGCATCATGAGAAGGTGGTCAGTGAGCAGGAACTTAGCAACAAGTGCTTAAGGAGCAGAAGCTGTTGCCTGTTATTCTCACAGCCAGGAACTTTCACTGTAAAAGGACAGCACAGTTGTTTCTATCTTCAAGGAGAGTTGAATTTGGTCCAGTAGATATAGCAAATATTGACTTAATGAGTCAGTATTCATCTCAGCTTGCAGAATTATGCAACTGGTCCTCCAAGAATGTTTCTTTAAAAGGGCATTTCCATCTGTCTGTAGTTGTGCTGTACTCCAGGGTCTTTGACTTTGGGCTTTGGTTGCTAATTGCACTCCATTTTTGCTTAAAGTTTCTGCTCATATGAATGAAATGTGCACTCATGCAATATTCTGTTTACTTTAGCAGCCCACACCAGATATATGTATTAAAAAAAAGTATTAAGCCCTCATATTTTATTTAGTGTTCTAGTATTCAAAACCACAAATGCCAGCTGAGAGTGGAAGCAGCTGCCCTCAGCAGCAGCACACAGCCAGGAGCACATGGCTTGCATAAACACGCTCTGTTCTTGACCTTTCCTCCTTTCCTCCCACCCTGTCAAGAGAGAACAGCTTTCTCACCAGCCTGCACACAAACCTTCTTGGGATCCTTCAAAGGGGGATGAGATTAACAACTCCTCTGGAGAAGACAAGCTAAAGTAACCTGCCCCTGGGCCTTGCCTTAAATGACCCCCTGTTTCCAGGTTTTCCAATTTCTTTGTGTAGCCTGGGGAAAAGAGCTGGGTCAGCCAGTTCCATTTCCCTTTGTATGTGTAAGCAGAAAAAACCCCCTTTCACCATCCTGCTAACCCCTGAATAGGTATGCTTCTTGAGTGAATGAGCAAATGAAAAGCTTTCTTGATTTTTCGTTGTTCTACAATTCCACCTTCCCATGAAAACAGGAAAAGTGGCTCTCTGGGTGTGATTGCATCTGAATGGGGCAGGGGCCTTCCGTGTAGGGCAGTGACCAGGAAAAACTAGTTGTCATTCATGCTAGAAATGCTGGTTTATCAATGCAGTTGGAAGCTGTTCCTGTTGTTACAGTGCAGAGGCATCTCAGCTCCATGGCACAGTGTGGTGGTGATGTATTCCTGAATTAATAATAGCCAAGACAGGAGAGAAAAGGCAAATTATTCCCCTACATAAATTCCAGTCCTCCAGCTGGGTTAGGGGAAGGATTCCATTCCTTAGGTTTCACTTATTTTTTCTGGAAAGCAAATGTTTAGGGAAGGAAAAGGAAGGGGTTTTTTTTAAACAGACAAGCCAGCCTCCAGTCAGCAGATTGGACGCCAAGAGCAAGCTGCAGGTTGAGGGGTGTTATTCATGGAATCATCCAGGGATGCAAAGAGGAGGAGGCATCAGACATCCTTTTTCCTACTGAGACCAGAGAAATGGGCAAGTGTCTCTTAAGATTTCTTTTTAATGACTGATTATCACAAATTCCTCTTGTAAACCTAAACTGTATGGAAAGCAAGCAATAAGCAGTTCCAAAGGAGCAGCATTATTTTGTTGTGTTGAGTCGACTCTAGAGACTTATTTCTAAAGTACTTCTCAGTAAGTTACCCAGTTGACAATGACTTACTAAATAATAAAGGCTATTGCTTAGAACTAGATGGCAACACCATGTGCCCAGCCTAACCCAGTGATCCTGGTTTTTCATCAGCCAATATCTTGCTTAGCTATGGAAAACTGAACCAAATAGGAATATAAAACTTTGCTGTGCTGTTCTGTTTGTGTCACAGCTATGAAAATTACCTGTGAAAAGACAATAAAGTGGAAACTAAGGGGTTTGGACTTCAACCCCCACCCCCAGGAAAAGAGTGTAGCAAACGGTATTCTGCACATTAGAGTGAGACACCAACAAGTGTATTAAATTCTCTGGAAAGGACCTAGAACCTATCTAAAGACAATGTTAGTGCAGTGTAGGTGATAACCATTGTGCTTGATAGTACTGCTGCCAATAAATCTCTACAGACAGTATGGGATATTGCTATACAAATAACCTGTGATTGTTCTTACTACAGAAAGTGCCCTTTTATATTTGTTTCCAATGTGTATATATTATCTATATTTTTTAACTCACAGTATATATTTTTAAACAAAATTAAAAAAAGGAAAATGATGCTGTTCACTGGAATCTTTTATGGATTTTATTTTGCTTTTGTAAGACAAAGAAGAGAAGAAGATGGCCATGCTATGAAAGGTCATGGCACAGGTAAATGAGCAATGCCTTTATGTGCATTTTTCTTCATTTAAAAACTCTGTCTGTTCCAAAGATGAATGGACACTCCTTTTAGCATGTTCATAAGCAAAAGTAATTTGCTTATGTTGTTTCTAGTAACAGAATGAACTCATTGTTGAGAAGGCAGCTGTCTGTGGAGCTTGCTGGGGAAGCCAGGCTTCCTCACAAGAATATGCTCTGTAATCACAGAATCACAGAATCCTAAGGGTTGGAAGGGACCTCGAAAGCTCATCCAGTCCAACCCCCTGGGAGAGCAGGGTAACCTAGATTACATCACACAGGAACTTGTCCAGGTGGGCCTTGAATATCTCCAGCGTAGGAGGCTCCACAACCGCCCTGGGCAATCTGTTCCAGTGTTCTGGCACTCCTGTTTTCCTGGAGAGTTGTGAAAGTAAGTTTGAACAGGTAAGCCTTTGTTTGAAAAGGTCAGTCAAAACTAGCACAAGCTCCTGAACTTTCAGTAGAAAGAAGTAATACTGCTGATCAGTTTTAACTGAGCCTTCATTTCAGTTTTCTCAACTCAAATTGTTAGTTTTGATCCTTTCAGTAAAAACTGGCCAGGAATAGAGCCTACAGCCTACACCTTAAATCCTAAATTTATCATTAGGATTTTAATTTAAAACTAGACAGCAGGAGTTTCTATACAGACTGGAAGGTCAATTTACATATCCATTCTAAATCCCAGGCTTTAAAACGTAAATGAAATGGCCTGCCTGAATACAGGGCAGCACAATAGTCCCAGGAGAGCAGAGAAAGACAAGTGCATGCAGCTCCATTCCACAACTTCAGAGCTTTAAACATTACATTTGTGGTAAATTCAGAACAAGATCTAAAATACAGCATTGTCAAACACAATACCCTGAGAACAAAGGGAATCAGAAGTGACAGGGAGGAAGTGAATAAGCAATGACTGCTCGGTATGTCTAATAAAAATGAAATTATCAGGCAGTAGTTTAAAAATAAGCGAAAGTTCCTTTCCACAAGAGGAGGCACTGGGGAATGTGTTGTTGCAGGATATTGTCGAAGACAAAGGCATAAATCGGTGCAAAAGTCAAACCTATGGGAAAAAATGCCTTGTGGATGTAGTGGTTTCTGTACAGCCACCAGCTTCACATAACGCAGAGCTGGATACTGAAAATCCAGAAGGGAGAAATATTATCCTGTGCTCACCACTTTGTTTCTCACACTCTCCCCTGGAAATTGCAGGGCTGGAATGGGCAGGCATGTACTCTCACCCTGACTCTTGTAAACACAAGACTTCTGCAGCCCTCACATGTCCCCATAGGCTCTTTTCTAGCACCCTACCTCCCTTCTGCAAGGTGATAGCTCATCAAGTCATTCAGCAACAACCTGGCCTGTCCACCGTTCCCTGGCCTCAAGTGCCAAGAGCAGCTGTTTGGGCTGACCTGTGATCCTCTGACCAGCTGCCTCAGGCAATGGGCTCGCTGACGGGGTAGCATATCCTAAACTTTCAGCAGGAATCCTAGCCAGACTCCTCAGGGCTGGTCCTGCCCCATGATCCTCCTTCCCTCTCAGGATCCAGCATAGTCCAATTTCATGCATCTGAGGGAAAAACCATGAAGAGAGGAAAAGATGATGGGGGGAAAAGACTGACAGATTTTAAATGAAATCTCACATGAGAAAGCTCGTTTCTTAATTCCATTCACAAGTAGGAAATGTTACTATTAGTCTGAAACCGTTTCATATAATACCACTGCCTATTCTTCATACAAAAGCCTCTATTGCAATTAATAAAGGAGTTAGTAGGGAAAACAAAAAAAAAAAAGCTAATGGATGGTTTAATAATGCTTCTTATAAAACTAATGGTGTGTAACTGAATAGCTCTCCCTGGGGTTCCATTTGCAGGAGAGTTAAATAGGATTATCAAATCTAAATAATAAATAAATATCCCAAAGCCCTGAAGTCCCAGCAAGAAGATGTCACAAAGCAAGAAGGAGTTGGGAAATTTTGCTGAATATATTACGGATGTTAGTCGTTAGAGCCAGGGGATTATCCCATAGAAATGTAAATCTGAACTGGCTTTATATGCCTGCTAGCATTGTTAATGGTTTTAAGTCAGAAGCCCCAATTTTGTACATACAAATTTACCTGGAGGCCTCCAGGCAGCAAGATGAATTCAGTCGCGGTCCATATACCCTGCATGTCAGGATATCAAACTACTGTAGAATCACTAAATAAATGGAACTTGCCCTTTCCTCATTTTTTATTTGCCTGTAAAAGGCCTATTTTGCTTCATTAAGCAAAAATCATGGTGCAGCTGAGATGCGAAGAATAAGAGTGAGTGGTGCACACTTGTGTGGGATCTGTCTTGTGCCCATTTCCCATTGCAGGTGCTGGTTAGGAGAGTTCACATCAGTGCCCTGGTTGCACAGACCTCTTTGCAGCCCATGCTGCCAGCCTGTCTTTCCAGGCTTGCTCATCCCTTCAAAACCTCTCGCCCCTCTCCCCAGAAGTGTACTCTCCTCAGCCTGGCTGGCAGCCATTCAGTATGGACTCCAAACACACCTCACATCTGAGCTGCCCTCCATCACCCAATCATGGGCCATGTCCAATGCTCTCCCATTAGTGCCACAGCAGCTGAGCCCAGCCCTTCATTTGGCTCTTTGCTCAGGGACAGATTTCAGGATCTGTCCCTGCCCTGATGAGGTTGAAAGCAACCTGGACATAGGCTGTTGCAGCCAAAAGATCTGCCCACACATAACTTTGAAGGCAGGAGAGAAGAATATATCCACACAAAAATAAACATGATAGTCCTGCCTGTTAACAGACAGAAGTGAAAGGTGAAGGATGCTTTTTTGACCCTAGACAGAAGTCACTTTCTCTCAAGTTGTTTTTTTTTTTATTACTTCTTTAATGAATTAAGCCAAGAAATTTAGTAGCAGCACATAGTCAAATCCAGTCTCCTGTTTTAAACACTGCCTTTAACCTCACATGGCTTTTGTCCTTTTGAAAGACCGTTTACAAGTAGGATTATACTTTGGAGACTTTTATAAAGGTAAGCACTGCTGGTACAGAATCTTGGTGTATTAGTCAAGGAACAATGTTGAAGCTTATGTCATGTTACTTCACCAGAGAAGAAAAATACAACAAAATACAGGATGTGGAAGACACATAAGTAAAACTACTACAAGATATTAACAGTCAATCAACAAATTTCAAGCCCTCTTCATGGTTTATTTTAGTCTACTCTGAAGTACCTTTGGAGAGAAGGGGAAGGTAAAAGAGGGAAGGGGAAGGAGGTTATTATCATTTGGATGTTTATTATTTATTTGTACTACATCAGTGGCTTGCTTGATCACTGAAGATCTATTGTGCAGTGATCTCCAATAATGGAAAGTTAGAAAAAACATAAGCAAAGTGGAGCTAGAAGATAATTTTTTCAAGGTCACTCAAAGCATATCTCCAGGGTTTTTCCACAATCTAGGCCTTATCCATTACGCATTGCTGCCCTTATAGTTATCTGGCTTATACATATACATATTCATATATATATACTTACATCCTTCTGTTAAGAAGTACTTGTCTTTTGGCTGCAGCAAATTCACAGGTTCTTCACATTTTTAGAAAGTATACAGTGACTATTCTGTCATGTAAACAGACACATATCCATCACCTAACCAAACTGTGGGCATCCTCTGCACATGGGATCTATGCATCTCACTGCATATGCAGAATGTACAGTCCACCTGACCGTTCCTGCACTCATGTGAGGGGTTTGTGATATCCTTACAACACATAACAGATCTGGGATGGAGCCTTAGGAGAGAGGAGCTAGCCTGGATTGCAACTGTAGGTCATAAACTGCAATGAGCTATAAGAATAACTGTGTAAGAGATGGTTTTATTCACTTACCAGAGACAGGATGTTTTTGTAGAAATCCTGATTGCTGTATTTCTTTTATTTCAATCTTGACAATGTACATACAGCCAATAAAAATAAAAGCTAGGAAATGTTTTTAGGAGACGAAGACACAGATAAAGGAGTCCCTCTGCCTGTGTACCACTCAATCAGCAAATTTATCTCAAGAAAAGACAACATTTAAATAATCCTAGGTCATGTCAGATGCATCTCCAAAATGGACAGCAATGAGAATTTTGGCTACTTTTTATTAATTGAAATATTATTTAATTTTTCATTATATAACTGGATCACTCCCAAAGTGAACAGCTTGCTTGTAACTATGATTTCAGATAAGGTCTCTCTAGCAGACAGGTTATTTCAAAATTGATGTAGCTGAATATAGGAAAATGGCATCCCAGGCTAGTTAACCTCAATGAGAAATCTTGAACATGGGCTCACCTACAAACCTCTAAATAAGGTACTGGCTTTGCATGAATTGGTTTCCCTCAAGACCAATTATTTTTTGTCCTCAGGGATACCCATTAACTCAGAATAGTGCTGTTAGCTCTCTCATTAAGGCAGAAGGGACTCACTATTAAGATGTGTATAAGCTAAGGATGCTTTGGCCCTTCATTATGTGCAGTAATAACAGTTTTCACTGTACCTACTAAAATATCTTAGTTATATGGCTTTATTTGCTTGTATTCCCATGGTTTTATGTCACCAAGTGTTACACTTTTAGGATTGTACTCTTGCAAATCATAGACTCATAGAATAGTTAAGAGTTGGAAAGGACCTTCAGATCATCTCGTTCCAACCCCCTGCCATGGGCAGGGACACCTCCCACTAAACTGTCAGCCTGGCCCTGAGCACTGCCAGCGATGGAACGCTGAGGAAATACTCTTCCCCACCCCCAGACCTTGCAAAGCTACACTGTTTCCCTGTACTTCCATATAGTGAATGGCCTACACCACAAACCTGATTTTTTTTTTTAAGAAAAGAAACTTAAATTTCCACATTTCCTCTCTTCCCATTTTCCCTCCTTTTCTGTGCACTGAAGGATGTAGCACTTGGTATACAGTACAAAGGAACATTTTTGTGGGAGGTACTTATTGAAATACTGACAGCACATGACTAATATCATAATGAGCACAAAAGTCCTTACACAAATCCTAAGAGGGAGCCAGCATAGTACAGAGTAACAGGCAGAGAAATAATTCTGGAGTTTAGTTACAGAATTCCCGCATGATGCTCTTAGTTATGGCCCACTAAAACTTTGTAAAATAACTGACTTAAAAAGAAGTAAACACTAACATCAACCATTGTCTCAAGTCACAGACTAATAAAAACCAGAGTGACTCTTCATAATTCTAGAGTTATTTCTTTTTTCTGTGTTTCACTTAGTGGAAGATGCCTCACAGTTCCCGTGCACGAACGCAGTAAGAATAAAACCCCATGGATTTCTTTTTCTAGCCTTGTTTGGTTCATATACAGTTCTGCAAAATGTTCCTCTGTGGCTAGTATTCTCAAGGAAACCAATCTTTTCTGACAATAGAGTAATCACAGCCTAGCTCATACAATCTTGCCTCTGTTCCTATTTGTAATTTGCTTAATTAATGGAGAGGATCACAGGAAATTCAAGTGATGGCATCCAAAACCATCAGTGTTTAAAACTGTATTTTTTTCTATTACAACAGTTGTTTTTTTTTGCTTGTTTGCTTGTTTGTTTTAAGACTGGTTTATTGTTTCCTGCCTCACTGTCACATTAACATCAAGATTCATTAAGAATACTTTAAAGGCAACACATAATACTATAACCCGGTCTTTGCCTTTCGTTTCTCTTATTACATCTGCACCTCCTTCTTCCTCTTTGCAAATCTTGGATATTGATGCAGTAAAAAATCCATACTGTGGAGATGTGTATTCTGATGCTGACAGAATGCAGCTGAAGGTCAGGAGATAATTTAGACAAATATATTTAAAGGGATTTATTACTGTGCTATTTGTAGTAACTGATCCAGAAAGAGGCAGCATCAATACTGTTATGCTAGGCATAAAGTCAGAGCAAAAAGCACTTGTCAAGATCTTGAAGCAACTACAGAATTCAACTGTAAAGGGCACAGAGATGCTTTTCATCTATGCAGAAAGGTCACAGATGTCCACTAATTTACAACTGTCATAGTCCCTTTCATCATGATTGTTATTTTAATACCATTAGCCATCCAGTTCTGCAACAGCAGCTCGAGTACCATGGACCTTGTTCTCCCTCAAACAAGGACTGTACATACATGAATACTCATAACCCACATGACAAGTCAAAGTGATTGGTATCAAGTAAGGAACAGAAACTCATGTGGTCTAGCCCTAGTCACTGTCCCAGCCATCTCTTATACTGGCTCCTCCTGTGGTGGTGAACACACAACAGTCCGTATTTTCCTGAGCTGAGGCTTTATACTCACCCAACTACCTTATTTTACAATCACAGAACCATAGAATAGTTAGGGTTGGAAAGGACCTTAACATCATCTAGTTCCAACCCTCCCCTGCCATAAGCAGGGACACCTCATACTAAACCATGTCATCCAAGGATCTGTCCAACCTGGCCCTGAACACCACCTCCCTAGGAAACCCATTCCAGTGCCTCACCACTCTCACAGGAAAGAACTTCCCCCTTATATCCAATCTAAACTTCTCCTGTTTAAGTTTGAACCCATTACCCCTTGTCCTGTCACTACAGTCCCTAATGAAGAGTCCCTCTCCAGCATCCTTATAGGCCCCCTTCAGATACTGGAAGGCTGCTATGAGGGACACCACTCGTTACTTGTCTCTAACTGGACACTGAGCCATTGACCACAACCCTGTGTGCGGCCATCCAGCCAGTTCTTTATCCACCGAGTGCCCCACCTATCAAATTGATGTCTCTCCAATTTAGAGACAAGGATGTCGTGTGGGGCAGTGTCGAATGCTTTGCACAAGTCCAGGTAGATGACATCAGCTGTTCTACCCCTGTCTATCAGTTCTCCTGATAGCTTCCGGAGAGGATGCACATTGTCCCTAGTCTGTCTTTTATTTACAATGTACCTATAGAATCAGTAGGTTTGCAATAGTAATCCTGCTCAGTACAAGAGGAACTGCAGGTTCAGACTCCTGGTGCTTGCACTTGGCTGAGGAGCCACCGGCACGAGGCTACCTCTCCTTGTCAGCTCCTCTATTACTTGCAGAAGGAAGTTGTCTTCCACACAATCGAGGAACCTCCTGGATTGCTTGTGCTGGGCTGTACCTTCAGTCCAATAGATATCAGGGTGGTTGAAGTCCCCCATGAGAACAAGGGCCTGTGAGCATAAGGCTGTTCCTATCTCTCTATAGAGTGCTTCATTCACAGAGTCCTCTTGATCAGGTGGTCTGTAACAGATCCCCACAGTAAAGTCTCCCATCGCTGTTCTCCCTTTGACCCTGACCCACAAACTCTCTGTTAGCCGATTATCTGTCCCCAGATAGAGCTCCATACTCTCCAGCATATCCCAAACATAAAATAGCAACTCCCCCTCCCCATCTGTCGGGCCTGTCTTTTCTAAAGAGCCTGTAACCTTCCATTCCAACACTCCAGTCACAGGAGCCATCCCACCATGTTTCTGTGATATCTATTATATCTGTCATGGTTTAAGCCCAGCTGGTAACTCCAAACCATGCAGCTGCTCACTCAATTTTCCCCCTTTCGCCCCCACTCCCGCTGGGATGGGGAAGAGGATTGAAAGAATGTAACTCCCACAGGTTGAGATAAGAGCAGTGCAGTAACTAAGGTATAACACAAATGACTACTGCTACCACCAATAATACTAATGATGAGGGAAATAACAAAGGAAAAGAATACAACCACTTGCCACCTGTTGACTGATACCAGCCCAACCCGAGCAGTGATGCAGCTCTTCTGGGTAACTGCCCCCAGTTTATATAGTGTTCATGACATGCTGTGGTATGGAATACCCCTTTGGCTAGTTTGGGTCAGGTGTCCTGTCTTTGTTTCCTCCTGACTTCCCATCCTCCCTGGCAGAGCATGAGACTCAAAAGTCCTTGCTCAGACTAAACATTACTGAGCAACAACTAAAAACACTGGTGTTATCAGTGCTGTTCCCAGGCTGAAAGTCAAAAACACAGAACTGCACCAGCTACTAAGAAGGAGAAAAATGACTGCCACTGCTGAACTCAGGACAATATCATATCCCCATAGACATGCACACATCTCTAATTCCTCTTGTTTGTTCCCCATGCTATGGGCATTTGTATAGAGGCATCTGAGCCAAGCTCCAAATGAAGTCAGCTCATTGACTGGAGCGGCTGAAATATCTCTGCATCACTCCAAGCATTTACTATAGGTGCTGGTAACTGACTGGGAGTGTTGGGATGGAATGATGTCCCCCTCCCCCAACTCATTTAGTTTAAAGCTTTCTTAACCAACCTAAGAACCCTCCTACCAAAACCACTCTTCTCCTTTGTTGTCAGAGCAGCTCCACCAGCCTCCAGTAGACCTGGCCTCCCAAATTGAGTCCCTGTTCTAAATACCCAAACCACTGACTATGGCGCCAATGTTCTAACCATTTATTAACCTGTCCAATACTCCTAGCCTTTTTAAGGTCCTCCCTTGTATCCTGAAGATTTGATGAAAAGACCATCTGAGCTCCAGAGCCCCTAACCACCTCTCCCAGGGCTTTGCAGTCCTTCTTAATGTCCTCCAGGCTACTGCTATCTGTATCACTACCACTAGAAGTGGGTAATAGTCCACGGGACTCACTAGAGCAGGCAGCCTCTCTGAAATATCCCTGATCTGCTCCCCTGGTAGGCAACACACCTCNCCACATGGACCACTAGAAGTGGGTAATAGTCCACGGGACTCACTAGAGCAGGCAGCCTCTCTGAAATATCCCTGATCTGCTCCCCTGGTAGGCAACACACCTCCCTTGAGACTGGGTCAGGCTGACAGATGGATGCCTTTGTACCTGTCATAGTAGAGTCCCCTACCGCTGACCTGCTGCTTTTTCCTGGTGGCACCAGTAGTGATGCTCTTTACCAGCAGGATTTTCATGTGGCAAGGTGCTTGTTTCCTTGTTTAGCCCCCTGCAGAACTGCAAAGCAGTTCTGGCTGGGGGCATCAGATTTAGGAGGAAGCCCTATGCTTTTAATTGTCTTCTTCCCTCCCCCCATTTTTGTTGTTGTTGCTGTTTCCCAGCTCCCTGGGTTAACAGAATCCTTGTTCCCTCCATGAGCTACAGTGGATGCTTGAGGCCCTTGCACAGTTTGGGCCTGGAGCAAGCACTCCTGCTCTCTCTCAGCTTCCCTGACATCTCGCAGCCTATTAACAGGTCCCTCAGCTCAGCCCCTGCTGCAGCAGCACCCGC
>NDXB01008080.1:0-13738 GCA_002631895.1 Agapornis roseicollis
TGATTCTATGGAACACTTGATGGTAACAATATTCCGATTTATGACTGGTTAGGTAGAATATTTAATTGGTGGAAGACTATGCATCTCATTTTGATCCATCCTTAGATTTTTTTTTTTTTGTTGGCCAAGCTGCACACAAAGAATTGCTAGTAAACAGTAGTCATCATTTGCAATAATAAGTTTCTTGAGTTTTTCATGGATAAAAGAATGACATGGAAGAAGTTAAGCCATAGGTATAACAGTATGCAGATTGTATTACTGAAATGTGTCGATTTTCAGATTGCACTAATATGCAAATTTTAATTACTTGCTAATATGTAAATTGCTATCTTGAGAAGAAGAATTTTAAAATTTTAAAGGATTTTAAAAGATTAGATGTTTTAAATTGGTTGCTTTCTTGTTTCTTCAAGCTTTTGCTATTTCTTACACTTTTGTTTTCTGGATATCTTCCTGCATTTACCTTTGTTTTTCACGGTAGCCACCAAAACTACATGCATTTTTAGTTGCTAAAAAATTGCGTGTTTGGTGTACAGTAGACCTTGTTTTAGTGATTAAGTCCACGTTTCCTAAATTGCTGAGGCATATTGATGTTGTCTGACTGGTGGGAAGCAAGGAATGTGCAGAAAGTTGCATTAAATCGGGGGCTTAAAATGATTGCACAAATTAATTGATTTATTAGGTGATGATTTCAGTGGAAGCATAATGACTCAGTTTCAGTCTAGTTCCAGTGCTCATCTGTTCTTGATACATAGTGCTGATGAACGCTGTGCATTTACAATACACACGTGTTTGAGGTTTGAAGTGTAAGTTGAAATCTGTAGAAGCGCATGAATGACTCATAAATGACAGTTTTGCTATTTTAGTAACTTTTTACTATATGAAATCATAGAATTAAGTGTGGGTAAGGTATCACAGCTGCAGTACCAGACATGCTGGAGTTGCAGGTCAGAAAGGGAAACACTGTCTGAATCCTGTGAGATGCAACAGTTTTTACAGAGGTGGAATTTGCTAGTAGTTGGGTGGGTCTCAGTTTGAACACTACACATTAAGGGCTCATTAAGGCTGATGAAGAGTAAGTTAAAAGAATGCGAAGTGTTGCAGTACAGCTCAATGGAGAAAATGGACATCAGGAGCTAGCTGTCACTAGTAATGAAACTAGGTTACAGAAGTTAATTATCAACAGGTTGCTCACCTATTATTGATTCACCCAAGTCTAGGGAGTAACAGTGCACATTGGTGAATGTGAGCTTGCTTCTTAGGACCGAACAATTGTTGCGTATCAGGAACTGTTTATGTTTTCCAGAAAAAAAAAAAAAAAAAGAAAGAGACTCAACTCACAGCNACTAGGTTACAGAAGTTAATTATCAACAGGTTGCTCACCTATTATTGATTCACCCAAGTCTAGGGAGTAACAGTGCACATTGGTGAATGTGAGCTTGCTTCTTAGGACCGAACAATTGTTGCGTATCAGGAACTGTTTATGTTTTCCAGAAAAAAAAAAAAAAAGCGATAGTGACTCACCTCACAGCAAAATTCCAAGCAACTGCGAAATCATACAGCAACTGAATGAATTTATATATACTACTTGCAATAGAGGGGAAGAGTTCAATTTGTGATAGCAAAGGGTATTTATTATAGAGTGGTTTGGGTTGGAAGGGACCTTAAAGATCATCTAATTCCACCCCCCTGACACAGGCAGGGACACCTTCCACTAGACCAGGTTGCTCAAAGCCCCATCCAGCCTGGCCTTGAACACTGCCAGGGATGGGGCAGCCACAGCTTTTCTGAACTTCTTCCTAATATTTGTATCTCCCTTCAGTTTAAAGCCATTCCCGCTTGTCCTGTTTCTACTTGCCCTTGTAAAAAGTCCTCCTCCAGATTTCTTGTAGACCCTTTTCAGGTACTGGAAAGCTGCTCTAAAGTCTCCCTGGAGCCTTCTCTTCAGGCTGAACAAGCACAGATCTCTACACCTGTCTTCATAGGGAGGTGCTCCAGCCCTCTGATCATCTTTGTGGCCTCTGGATTTGCTCCAACAGGTCCATGTTCTGTGGGCCCCAGAGTTGAATGCACATGTGGATTATGTATCCAGACATCATTCTATAAATGCATTTGTTATGCTGGTCTGTAGCATTTTTCACAGTCAGGTGAAAAAAAGCCCCAACAAAACCCAAACCCAAACCAGAAAAAAACCCTCTTGAAGGTTTGAAGCAGAGCTCAGGGATAGCATCAGATGGCAAGGTTTTAACAAATTCAACTATTTAAAATAAATAAATAGATAAATGAAAAGTTCAGCATATGTGAACTGCTGTGGCCAGAGAGATTCTTTGTGCAGCCAATGGGGTAGAAGAAAGCTGCAGCAAGCTAACTCATAGGTAAAGGAGTTCTTGTCGTATCAGATGGCAAAATAGCAGCAATATTTGCCTTTGCAATAGTTTACTGTAGAACTGTTGATAGGCAGCATGAACTTGCACAATGCCCAATCTGTTTAGCATTTGACTATCTCACACAATGAATGAAGAGACTGAAACAACTTTTTATTTCCAGAAAACAAGAGCAGCCTCAGAAGAGTCTTAGGCTGCCAATACACACTTCTGTGTGTGTGTTTGTCATCCCTTAAGGTAGTATTTGAGGAGTCAAATAGAGTAAAAGTATCTTGCTGTGGAAACACCCTGTTCTAGCTGCTGTATCTGTGTTCAACAGAACATGGTTCAAAATGCCACTGATTAATCCTGCTCTTACTGTTCACAGACATCACAGCATTGTTTTTCCCAGGCGTTACAGCAAAAAAGACAAGTTGGAAACATCTGTTATTACAGATGACACTGGAACGGCAGCTTCTGGACCAATGGGTAACTTTTAAGTGCTCATGGTGAAAGGGGGTTAGTTTTCAGGTTTTCTTGGAAGATCCAGGTGTGGATCCTATCTTCTCAGTATCACTTTTCCTGTGGAATTATCCACTGCCTTGACATTATGAAATAATTCCTGAATTCCATGCAAGCACAGGCTAGGTTTCTTAGATAGCATAGGGGCATCATGCTGTCTTTCACAACAGTCTCAGGATGTATGAACTCCTTATTACTTACAATTCTCTGCCTACTTATTGTTGCAAAGTGTTTTCAATATGGATTTTTTTTTGCAAGAACTATGTGAAACTGTGCAATGTTCATGAGCAATAATTAAGGGACATGAAGACAAACTACATGAATTAACATAGAAGTACTTGAATTAACAACCTTGTTTTCTTGACTGCTGAATAATTATGTTGATAATTCACACTTAGAGGCACTCAGTTTTCTAAGCAATATGCTTGCCAGCTAGTATAAATATTTTGGTATGGTCATCTAAAATTGCTGAATTTTGTAAATCCTGCATCCACTTGAAATGTCTCAGATATTCAGAGTTGACTGGAATGGAAATACATGTTACTACCTTGATGTGGTGGTTGTTACCCTTCCCATAGTACAGAAGATTAGGGAAGGTGCTCTGCAGCAGAATGTTTCCTTTGTTAAAGGAAATATTTCACTACTTCTGGTAAAAGTGCTTTAGGGTTTTTACTGTGTATATGAGAGAGAAATATGCCATTTTTTCCCTCACTTGTATCCCAGGATTTTCATATACCGATAAACGCATATAATACAAATGACACCCTGTGCAAAAACTTGTTTAGCTTTGAAGAAAGTTTAGTTAAAACTTCATCAACCATTTCTAAGAAAATGCTTTCTAAAGCCTTATGTGTGTGTAATTATATATACAAACATATTTAGTTTGTTTGGTTGTTTAGGGGTCTGCAAAAGGAAGCATATACTCATGCTGAAATTTCTGATTTCAAAGGTTGGTCCTGGGTATGTAGGTTTGCCAAAGAATTCCTCAGCAAGTGATTGCAGAGATCTAGCAGGCTGTCAGTTCAGTTGTATAGGGAAAGAGAAAATTTTAAAGCTAGTAATGAGATCACATGTTGGTTTATTCCTGTTTATGTTCACTTCAAATTACAGGGTTTGTGTTTACATTGCAAAAATGAACCAGTCTGCCTAACATTAGCTTTTAATTTGTGTTAAAGCTTATTTTAAAGTACTAATAAATACCAAGTTTTTCATTAGCATGGGAAAATCCTTAAAACAAAATAGTGTTTTGACATTTTGTAAGAGATCTTGACTTTATCCTTTCATGTATGAGCACATCAAATGTGGTAACAGAAAGCATTCTACTCATACCTGTGTCGTTATATTTAAAATTTGGATCCTGGACTGCTGTTTGGCATAGGAGTACTGCTGTCCAGCATTTGCAAAGAGTAATAGGATGCGTTTTGGCAGAATCACATGAAATGTGATAATTCACATGTTCGGGGTTTTTTATTAAACACTTGTTTCCAGTGTGAGGCAGATAAGCTCTCTGGCATCAGTACTAGAGAAAGCATTTAAATTGTGACATATCTCAGGCAAGTTTGGTGCATCAATTATATGATGATAATACTACAAGTATGTAGAACCCCTACCTCATGGAAGTGACAGTATTGGTTTCCACTGAAATCGGGGTTTCACTGAATTTGTATACTTGTAATACTTGTGCCATAAGACAGATAAACTGGTGACGTCTCTGGGTGTATAAATGACTTGTTTTGACCTGTCTGTACACCCTTTTACCCAAGTCAATCATGTAGAACCCTAATACTGTACGACCAGAGTACTTCTGTTAATATTCTGATACTAATCCAGAAACTAGCTAGAACCAGTTGTGTTGAGTATTAATGTTGCTTTTTACCATCAGAATACAAATGTGTCTAATTCTGATATGGAGAATGGCTTCAAGCTAAGAGATGTGAGATTTAGATTAGACATTAAGAAAAAATCTTCACTGTGTGGATGGTGAAACACTGGCACAGGTTGCCCAGAGATGTTGTGGATGCCCCATCCCTGGCAGTGTTCAAGGCCATGCTGAATGGGCATGATATGAGCAAATTGGTGTTGAATATTTTGTGAATCTGTTGATATTAACTCCTGCATTGGTTGGCTTAAGAACTGTAATATAGGAGGCAACTGTAGTATAACAGCTAGATCAAGAAAGCAGTACTTTTGCCCTCAGGCAGGTGGTTGTGGTTTTGACCCAATATAGCTTCTTTAATCATTTAGCTACACAGCAGATCTGAGAAGGCTCCAGATGGAGGCTGAACCTACGACCCTCTGACATAAAAACATCTATGATACCAATTACACCATCTGTTGGTCATAAAACCACATTCTCTATCTTTTCTTGGCTCTTGTGTTATACAAAAGCTGAAGGGTGATATTTGGAGCTGTTCTAGTTTATCCATGCAATTTAATGCAGAACACATTTTCACAGAGAGGGAGAACAAAGCACAATAGCACTAAAGTTCAATTTACATTCTCAGTCAGTGAAAACAAAAATGAAAATAAAAAACAGTTGTCTTGAGTCATTATTTATACCCAAACTATGGCTTCAATTGTAGGCTTTTTTCCCTAGTGCTTGTGATTTAAAAAACCTAAAATACAACTTCTTCCACCACCACCCCAGCCTCTCAGGGCTCTGAATTTAAAGAAGATCTGTAATGGTGAAAATGAAATTATGGAAGCATTAAGGTATACATAAATCACATTACCAGATAATGTGTGCTGAATACTAATTTTTACACTTATTTAGGGATTTGCCTGTGGGAATTTACAGTACCAGTCTGAGAGTGGAGTTTTGTTAAGCTGGAGATTCAACCAGTCCACTGCATGTAGCCTCGGATTCCATCTGCATATAGGTCTCTTCTGTCTGAATGCCCTGCATGGGCTCATCAAACTCATATTCGGAAAGACTTTATAGACTTTTTTGAAATTGGATCTCAAATTTTGTCCTTCTATGGGTATAATAGTTATCCCTAGGTGATTTATTGTGGTCACCAGAAATGACAATGGAATATTGAAGGCTCGGACATAGGGAATGAAATCCAAGGTGTTATGTATTAGGGATAAAACTGATGGCATAGGTCCATCAAAGCAAGGAAATGAGAGAAAGTGTGTTTCTGATGCAGAATGAATAACTGAGATGAGTTTTACATCTTTTAGGAATATTCTGTTCATACAATAAAAATTTTCTTTGTAGTGTTTATCTGTATTGTAGTTCTCGATAGAAATGAATGACTGTTTATGGAGGCTATATCATTAAATTAGAATCATAGAATAGTTAGTGTTGTAAAGAACCTTAAGATGATCTAGTTCCAACACCTCACACTAAACCATGTCACCCAAAGCTCTGTCCAACCCATCCTTGAGCACCACCAGGGATGAAGCATTCATTAACTTCCTTGGGCAACCCATTTCAATTCAGTGATTGCTTTTGCAAATATTGTCTCACAGCAGTAAGAGTTTGGACACCTTTCTCACTGTATGGTAGTGTGTTGATCAGTAGTCAAAAAGGCTGGAAAGCTGCTGCCAGAAACCGATGCCCTTTGCATTCTAGTGTATTGCCTGACAGTTGGTTTTGTGCTTCATGATCAATAAAGTCCCTACAACATTGCATTTTAAGAAACCTTGCTCTATTTCTGCCATTTATCTAACACAAAAATAAAAGTCTGCTATATTATGAGTGGTCTTAAATATACAGTAGGGGGAAAAATATTTCTTAAGAAAAAGTCCAAAATCCCCACATCTTGCTGGTCCTTTTGTGCTTTGGAAACTGGCTTTCCAAGCTGAGAATGAAGCAGTGAATAAAACACAGTTGAATTTACTGTTAATACATTGTTTTTATTGTTGCTCTATCATTACTTTTTAATAACCCATCTTTTTCTTTATTAAAAATAATAAATAATCCATGCAAATAGAAAGGAAAGAGTTGAAAACTGAAATCGAAAAGTTTCTGTAAAATCCTTGTCATTGGTTAATCTGAGGAAAATACTTGAATTTTCTGTTTCAATATGTTACTTTTCTGTACATCTCCATAGGGTTATCCCACAGACTTGGCAAGTACGAGTGGTTATGTTGAAGCCAAAATCAAGAAGAAATGTAGAAGTGGATGCCATCAGTAGGATAGAAAAACTGTCAAAAGCACAATTCAGATGGGTTTTTTTTTCTGCCATCAGAGCAATTGTGCCTACTGTCAAGGGAACTTTAATCCCTGTTAATACTAATTGTGTCCCTTAAAGTTAATTTCATGATTTGTGATAGAATTTATACTCTGAAAAATAATACTGACTATAACTTACAGCAGCAAAAAACCATGTCTGTATTTTCTAAGTCCTCGGTTCAGTCTTAATTTTGTTGTATTCATCTGCATAAACAGATTTCACAGAATCACAGACGAATCACCAGGTTGGAAGGGACCTCTAAGATCATCAAGTCCAACCCATGCCCTACACCCCCACTAAACCATGTCATCAAGTGCTGTATCCAGTCTCTGTTTAAACACACCCAGGGATGGTGACTCCACCACCTCTCTGGGCAGACTGTTCCAGTATTTTATTATTATTCCTCTGTAAAACTTCTTCCTAATATCCAACCTGCACCTTCCTTGGCACAGTTTGAGACTGTGTCCTCTCGTTCTGTCCGTTGCTGCCTGGTGAAAGAGACCAACCCCCACCTGTCTACAACCTCCTTTCAAGAAGTTGTAGAGAGCGATAAGGTCACCTCTGAGTCTCCTTTTCTCCAGGCTAAACAACTCCAATTCCCTCAGTTGCTCTTCACAGGGCTTGTACTCCAAGCCCCTCACCAGCCTCGTTGCCCTCCTTTGGACACGCTCAGTCATTTCCACATCCTTCTTAAACTGAGGGGCCCAGAACTGGACACAGTACTCAAGGTGCGGCCTCACCAGCTCCAAGTACAGGGGAAGAATAACCTCCCTGTTTCTGCTGGCCACACCATTCCTAATACAGGCCAGAATGCCATTGGCCTTCTTGGCCNATAAAGAAGTATTATCCTGGCCAAAGTTAAAACAAAAAGGTTAGCATTTGGTCTTTCAGCAGTTAATTGTACAGAACAGCCATTTCATTATCTTGTTATGCTGAAGAGAGAAAGTCCAAACCACTGAAAAATGATAGGAAGTTAAAAGCACCTCCCAGATTATCATGAAGTACTGGTGTTATGCCACATTTTTTATCCTCTCTTTACCATCAATCTAATAAGTACTTACTGTAATGTGCCAAGTTTAAATTCCTTCTCTTGCATTCCTTCCAGCACCTACTGTGACATTCTTAGGTCATCAGCAAAGGACTTGCCCCAAAAGAAGCTACATTTTGAATAGTCAAGTGTCAAAAATTATTGCCTGTTCCTGTCTTGAGTCTAGAATCATAAAACTACAGAATAACACAACAGCCCAGGTTGGAAGGGACCTCAAAAGATCACCTGGTCCGATCTCTTATGGCATAGGGAGCCTAGATGAGATTACCCAGAGCACTGTCCACTCATGCCTTGAAAGCCTGCTGTGGTGGGGACTCCCTCGCATCACTGGGGAGGTTGTTTTCCAGGAACTTAATGTTCTTCCCACTGTGAAAAAATTCTTTATACCAAGATGAAACCTTTCCTGGTGCAAGTTGTGCCTGCTGTCCCTTCTCCATATGGCTCCTTGTAGAAAACCTCTACCTTTTTTGTAGATAACCTTTGATTACTGGAAGCCTGTGATGAGGTTCCCTCGACCCTTCTCCAGGGAGATGAGACACGAATCTTTCAGTCTTTCCCCTCAGGGCAGGTTCTCCAGCTGTTCAGTCACCGTTGTGGCCCTCATTTCGACACTCTCCAGTCTGTCCTTGTCTTTCTTGAACTGCAGGCACCAGAGCTGGACACAGTACTCCAAGTGCAGTCTGACAAGTGTCAAGTGAAATGATCGTGTCTCCGTTAGTACCGGCCCAAAACATTTTCATTTTCAACCTGCAGGAAAAAAAAGTTACCCAGTGGATATACGTTTCCAAGTCTACTTGAGTTTCAGCTCTGACTCCAGTGCTTACTAGTTTTTGACAGCACTGGATCACCTCTTGGAAAATACAGCTCAGCTATCCAATGAGCATGCAAAGTCAGGTGGTAACACCTTTAATAGCAGGGATAAACAGAGATACAACACAGTAGGCAAAACTGCGTATTTTCTTCCATAAAGGTCCTTCAAAGCTAGAGCATATTTAATCTTGACTCAAGAGTTCATTGATACATCAGAAATTCTACACTGAGTCACAACAAAATTGTATCTTGCACAGTGTCCAGTTTTCAGCAGCAGTTTTACATACGCATCTGCTACACGAACATTAGGAATTGGTCATGTAGAGAGAACAGTAGTTCCCTGACAGATACTTCCAGCAATCTACAGCTCAGCTGATTTATCCGCCGAGTGCCCCACCTATCAAACTGATGTCTCTCCAATTTAGAGACAAGGATGTCGTGTGGGACAGTGTCGAACGCTTTGCACAAGTCCAGGTAGATGACGTCAACTGCTCTACCCCTGTCCATCAGTTCCGTAGCCCCATCATAGAAGGCCACCAAATTGGTCAGGCAGGATTTGCCCCTAGTGAAGCCATGCTGGCTGCCACCAAGCACCTCCTTGTTTTTCATGTGCCTTCCAGGAGAATCTGCTCCAAGATTTTGCCAGGCATAGAGGTGAGACTGACTGGTCTGTAATTCTCTGGGTCATCCATTTTCCCCTTCTTGAAAATGGGGGCTCTATTTCCCCTTTCCCAGTCTTCGGGAACTTCGCCTGATTGCCATGATCTCTCAAATATGATGGACAGTGACTCAGCATCTTCACTCGCCAGCTCCTTCTGGACCTGCGGATGGGTTTCATCAGGTCCCATGGACTTGTGCACATTCAGGTTTTTACGACCGTCTCGAACCAGATCCTCTCATACAGTGGGCCCAAGATGATCTTCAGGTCCTTTTCAACCCTAACTGTTCTATGATTCGATGATTCTAAGTGACCCTGTTGGTCTCCACAGCTTCCTGAGGAGGGGAAGTAGAGTGGGAGGTTCCTATCCTGACACAGTGACAGGGCACTTCACTAGGGGGAAATCCTGCCTGACCAATTTGGTGGCCTTCTATGATGGGGCTACGGAACTGATGGACAGGGGTAGAGCAGTTGACTTCATCTACCTGGACTTGTGCAAAGCGTTCGACACTGTCCCACACAACATCCTTGTCTCTAAATTGGAGAGACATCAATTTGATAGGTGGGGCACTCTGTGGATAAAGAACTGGCTGGATGGCCACACGCAAAAGAGTTGTGGTCAATGGCTCAGTGTTCAGCTGGAAGCCAGTGACGAGTGGTGTCCCTGAGGGATTGATGTTGGGACCGGTCTTGTTCAACATCTTTGTCGCTGACATGGACAGTGGGATTGAGTGCGCCCTCAGCAAGTTTGCTGATGACACCAAGCTGTGTGGTTCGGTGGATACACTGGAGGGAAGGAATGCCATCCAGAGGGACCCTGACACGCTTGTGAGGTGGGCTGATGCCAACCTCATGAAGTTTAACCATGCCAAGTGCAAGGTCCTACAGCTGGGTGGGAGCAATCCCAGGCACAGCTACAGGTTGGGCAGAGAGGAGATTGAGAGCAGCCCTGCAGAGAAGGACTTGGGAGGTGGTGGTCAATGAGAACATGAACATGATTCGGCTGCAGTGTGTGCTTGCAGCCCAGAAAGCCAACCGTATCCTGGGCTGCATCAAAAGGAGCGTGACCAGCAGGTTGAAGGAGGTGATCCTGCCCTTCTACTCTGCTCTCGTGAGACCTCACCTGGAGTATTGTGTGCAGTTCTGGTGTCCTCAACATAAAAAGGACATGGAGCTGTTGGAACAAGTCCAGAGGAGGCCATGAAGATGATCAGGAGACTGGAGCATCTCCCATACGAAGACAGGCTGAGAAAGTTGGGGCAGCTTTCAGCCTGGGGAAGAGAAGGCTGCTTGGAGACCTCATAGCAGGCTTCCAGTATCTGAAGGGGGCCTATAGGGATGCTGGGGTTGGATTCTTCATTAGGGACTGTAGTGACAGGACAACGGGTAATGGGTTAAAAGTTAAACAGGGGAGGTTTAGATTGGATCTAAGGAAGAAATTCTTTCCTGCGAGGGTGGCGAGGCACTGGAATGGGTTGGCCAGGGATGTTGTGAGTGCTCCATCCCTGGCAATGTTCAAGGCCAGGTTGGATGAAGCCTTGGGTGACATGGTTTAGTGTGAGGTGTCCCTGCATATGTCAGGGGGGTTGGAACTAGATGATCTTAACATCCTTTCCAACCCTAACTCTTCTATCATTCTATGACTCTATGAAGAGAAATTGAAATCAAAACCTCTGACGACAGTTTGAGCTTGTAAGCCTTTTTTAAGTTGANCATCCTTTCCAACCCTAACTCTTCTATCATTCTATGACTCTATGAAGAGAAATTGAAATCAAAACCTCTGACGACAGTTTGAGCTTGTAAGCCTTTTTTAAGTTGATGATATAAACCTGAGTATTCAAGTGAATCAAGCCTTTTATGTATAAGATGAGAACAAATGAGGTACTTTGATTCCAGTGCAGCATAATAAATGATTTTGGAATTCAACGTAAACCTGTGAAGCAAGCAAATCACCAATTAGCTTTGAAATACTAGGTTACAGGATCTATACTCACTTCTTGTCTTGTTTTGTTTTGTTTTGTTTTGTTTTGTTTTGTTTTGTTTTGTTTTGTTTTGTTTTGTTTTGTTTTGTTTTGTTTTGTTTTGTTTTGTTTTGTTTTGTTTTGTTTTGTTTTGTTTTGTTTTGTTTTGTTTTGTTTTGTTTTGTTTTGTTTTGTTAATTATTTTTAGTGTGTATATACATATATATATATATATTAAGCTGCCTGCAAATGGGAACCCTCTTGTTGCGTTTTGGAAAATTGGCAACAATCTTAAGATACAGGGGTTTGTTTTGTTAGTTTTTATTTGGTTGTTTGTTTTGGTTTTGGATTTTTTTTTTTCATTTTAAAGTGAAGTGATAATACCTAAATTTCCAGGAAGCAGGGTGGAATCTCTGGCAATGTTGAAGCTCTGACTTCAAAGTTCTGATGAAACTAAAGTTCAGGTATGTTGCTTAGACATACTATTATCCAACTAATTTGGCAAATACACCCAGCATTAAACTGTTGGAAAAATGGCCTTTGTCCATTTTTGTTGTCCACAAGTGTATAGAAAAGAAGCATTTAGATCACACTAAAGTGAGCACTTTATGATTGATAGCACCTGAAGTACTGTTATAATGTGTGTTTTACTGACAAGTTAAATATGCAGTCTCTGTGAGAAATTAAGACGCTTATGAGATGTAGCTGATGGAGAAATCTATCCCTGGTCAGTTTAGCATGTCTGGACCTCTTCTTTTTATTTTCCTAATAAATGTCTCTGAAATGGCAAGCAGATGAATGGAAGTATGGCTCTGTGGGTGAAAAAATGTTGGGATTTGGGAGACACACAGCACATGTTCTGGTTAAAGTTTTGACATTAAAAAATAAGAAGCCTGTTAGGGTGCTGAAGTTCTCAGTGCTGTAGGGTGATAAGTATATGATCCAACCTATTTTAATTGCTTTATAGTTACGTTTGGATGAAGAGGAACTTTTTCATCCATTTCCTCTGATGTGAGAGTGAAGCTGGGATCTAAGTATGTAAATGGAAGGCTGTTTAGCAGGATGCTTAGTGGTGAATCAAACACATAAGGGCATTATCCTGTATTTTAAAGTTTCTGTTGAAAATACGTATCTGTATTCTTAATTTTAATTCAACTAAATTACGTATTTTGTGCTGCCAAGTATTTGGAGAATAATTTCAGCTAAGTGATTTCTTTCATTTCATCAGGATAATAAATTGTGATCAAAAATGATTTTTTTTTTTTCTAAATGAAGATTAGTATCCGGTAGTTGAGAAAGAATGCATTTTGACTATAATGAGGTAGCGATTTGAAATTGTCCTGATGAAAGCAATTTTTTGCAATACGTAGTGACTGGGATGGACTGGAAAGAATTTATACTTTGAAGGTATTTTGGATTGAAGAAACATGTCTTCATGATATATGCTTTTCTAAACAAAGATATATTTTCCTGGAATATTTAACAATAATTGATTGTTATTTGTGTAGGTTCATTGTTGTTATAGGGAAACCTACAGATGTATTCTCTTTATTGTACTAATCATTCTTTGGATAGAAGGCGAAGTGCATAAGGAGAGTATTAAGAAAAAAAGAGAGGTATGGCTCAACAGCTTTTTTTTTTTTCCTATTACTTTTGAAATATAATCCTAGTCACTGCACAGAATGCTGTACTGTCTCCTTTCTGTCACTCCATCTGGACTTTATTATTTTAAACAGGGTTGTGGGGTGTTAGCATCCACTGATCTATGAAGTTGCTACTGCAAAAGTGTCTGGTGTCTTAAAGATGACTCAAGAAATGCACGAGCTGTAAATGCTGCTTAAAAAGAGGAAATATTTACAACTAACACAAAACATTTGTACATAAAACTATTTCAACGTCCTAATAAAAGGAAACGTGTGGATAACATTTCTTATGTTTTTATGTTCTTTGGCAATTTTCATGCTGGTAAGATGATGCACTTGCACTGTCCTGCTGCTGGTGGATTTTTCAGATCTTATGTTTCCTGTCCAGTACGTCTGCTAGAACATTGCAAAATATTTATAGCAAGTAACATAAGCTGATAAATCAGCTGAGCTGCAGATTGCTGGAAGTATCTGTCAGGGAACTACTGTTCCCTCTACATGACCAATTCCTAATGTTCGTGTAGCAGATGCGTATGTAAAACTGCTGCTGAAAAC